>JAQGAA010000975.1:0-18032 GCA_034696425.1 Isotoma viridis | reverse complement strand
GAGGTCAGTTTGTGCATATATTTCATTAGGTAAAAGGTACTCAGTTTTTGTAATGAGCTTGAACTTTGTGTATCGGGATTTAAAAGTAGTTTATCAAATAGATAAGTATTAAGAGACAACTAACTTTGATGACAGATTTATGTTGAATTCAGGAAATGACTCTTGACATGGATGTCATTCTTATCTGGGTGGATGGAAAGATTCTGAATAAAGCAAAAAAGAAGAAATCCTCCCCCGATTTTTCAGGGTCTATCTTTCTTAATTCTGTTTTTTTGAAAAGTATTTGGACACCTGATCTCTATTTGGGTAAGGATCGAAAATTAAACTAAACATTTATCATATTTTATAACAGTCAAATACAAAATATAATATATACTGTTAATTGCGTTGGATCACAAAACTGAACTTATTAAATTGGAATATTGGCTTGTGTATTTTAGAGGAAATAATTTCAATTTCAAATCCGGCTTTTATGGGAAAAGCTGAAACTGTTATTTTGTTTCCTAATATTGGAGCTATTACTTACAGAACAAGGTTAGTCGTATTTTATATCATATTTTTCAAGTTTCCAAATTGACTTTGCAAAATTGATACGTGGTTTCTTTTCCGTGATTTCAACTTTGAATTATTAATTTCTATTTCACACCAGAAAATAGAGGAAAAATTACTAAATAACTTTGAGTTCTGAAAATATTAGCTTATTTTCCTCATAGAAGAGTGCACTATAAAAATTGAAAAATGTACAAAGTTGCGATTGGAAAAAAATAATCATATGTTATTTTTCAAAGTATTACTTAAAAAACGATTTTTACTTATTTAAAGGATAACTGCAAAGTTGAGCTGCGAAATGAATTTCTTTTACTACCCGGCGGATACTCAAGAATGCACTTTCACATTCAAAAGCTGTAAGAAAAATGAATAAAAATTTTAAATAAATTATTAAAAGTTAAAAATAAAAATACGTCAACGCTAGATCAACCTGCAAAAGCAATTAATAAAAAAAGTTATGAATGTGTGAATGAAATCGAATATTAATTAACGACATGAATAGTAATTTTTTTCCTTTCAGTTTCTTATACAACAAAAAAATTTGTTGTAAAATGGCTGGAATCACCAGATGCAGCTGCGGGCGGACTTTTTCTATTGGAAACTTCAGACCCTAACTTCGATTATCAAGTAGCTTCGTATAGTTTAAAAGACCTTCCTATTGACCTAGGTCCTCATACGGAAAAAGGCAATGGTACGTAGAACCTTTCAATTCATTGCTTTTTTCATAAAATTTATTTTTCGCTGACCTGACACGTAAAATTTGATGTATTTGATATTGCGAAGGAACTATTGATATTGTGAAGGAACTATTGATAATAGTTCCTAGGTTAAGAAATGTCATAGTGAAATCACGTAATCTCAATTGGGTGATGATCAGGAAGTTTATTTTCGACCGATTATGTTTAGTCAATGGTGAAAGTTTATTCTCTCTCTCGAAACTCTAGGATCTAAATATTCAACTCTAAAATTTACAATTAAATGCCGCCGGGTTACCAGATAACCCAGACTTATATACCTAGTTCATTCTTTGTTCTTGTGACTTGGCTGTGTTTTATGATTCCGTCGGATATGTTCGAAGCTAGAGTTGGAATTTCGATGACAACTTTACTAACTCTTACTGCGATGTTCTCTTCTGTGAGGTATGAATGACTCTACTAAATCAGTATGTCTATTCGATTAATTTAAATATTAAAACTATTATTAACCCCTAAAACCAAATCACCAATAATTTTTGATTTTCTTATGTGTTAATTAGTTTTTCACTGGACTATTTAAATGTCCTAGCAATATCATAAAGCTTTCGTAAAGAATTTCAGGATATGATGATTTCCCTGGATAACTTATATTTATAAAAAAATATGATGACTTTTGCACCATTTCATAAATATAAGATCTTAATTGAGTAAACTTAATTTTGCCAACTAGGGATAGCACACCAACCGTGAGTTACGTCAAAGCCATTGACATCTGGATGGTTGCTTGTATTATCTTTCTATTTGCAGCGTTATCAGCATTTACTGCATCCCAATGGTAAGATATATACAAACAAGATGTACTAAGATTTATTCAGCATCAATAATTTTAAGAAACTAAATATTATAAAACGGTTTCAATAAGTTTGAGATGGACTTTAAAATAAGTCTATCTTGGTGTACATAGTATTAGAAAAGGAGAGGAGATAATGCTATTACTATTTCTATCTTTTTAAAGGGTGAAACGGGTACTTAAAAAAATTCATGGTGCTGAAAACACTGAAGATGCTGAAAATGGAATGGTATTCTGAGATGTTTACTTAAATAATTTTTATAAATCCGAAGAATATTCAACAATTTTTAAATGCTAAATCATACCACTTTAAGGAAACAAAAGGGAGAATAATTCAGTATGGAAATGAACCAAGCCGTGTTCAAGAGGAGATTTTGGTGGTTCAAGTTCAAACATCACCCGAAACCAAAAATATAGCATTGAGGGGTATAAGTTCGGGAGCCCCATGGAGAGAGCAAAACCCCATTGAAGGAATTGATAAAACTCCACCAGACAATTTTCCAGGAAACGGCTCTAAAAATGGACGACGTCTAATCATCTATGAAATTGCTAACACTTTTATCGAGAAATATCTATCGTTTCTTTTGTCTATAGGGTTCGTTACGTTTGTCATTATGTATTGGTCGTGGTTGATAGTTGAGTCTGGATACCTCACCTGGCAAGTAAATGCTACGCTCAACAATGTTAATTAAATATTTGTGTTCACAGTTTTTATTATTATGCAGTTAGGCAATACTTGTACACGTTTCTAGTTTGATAATCATGTATAAAATATCATTTTAATAAATACTAAATGTAATTAAAGTCAAAGTATGTTGTAAAATAGCAAAATTTTAAAAATTGACGAATGTTTTAACTATAGACAGTAAAATAAAGACCCAATGGAAACAAAAGGAGAATGAGTTTTTCTTCTGAGTACAGTTAAGTTAACCATTGAAGGGTTCGAAGCCTGACGGAACATACATCTTTACAGCCCTACCTCTGCATGGCCTAATGATGACCACTACAGCTAACCGCAAGTCCCAAACCTTTCGTTTGTAAACGGGGTTATTGATTTTTGGTTAACTGAAGGGTTTTTTTCCTGATGACGTTGAGGTTGAATCCACACGTGTTTAGCAGTCCGTCTCTTAAAAGAAATTAAAAGAAAAACGGCCAAATGGCCAAAATATTAAAACGAAGATTGAAAAAGATAAACCAAAGCGGAGTGGCTTAACTCAACAAAACTAAGAAAGTAATAATAAAAATCATATTGTAAATTAGTCTTCTTCCTAATTGAAGCCTTATGAAAAATAACTTAACAAGTGCCCGAGGTCTCGAGCTCGAGCCGAGAATATCATATTCATAGCCCCATCATGGGGGTGTTAAACCGAGTTTAACAGTTTCTTTACATTGTTTCTTATTATTTTTGATTATAATTAAAGCAGCATTGGTGACTCTCCCCTGTTTATTTTTATCTCTAAATTTTTTATCTCTTTGTGCAGCATCGGGCCAATAGTATTGGAATCTAGAGTAGAGAGTCATGGACTCACTGATGGAAGTGTTTTCTCGTGTAAGGGATATGACTGTATCGGAAGAAGACTCATGAGTCATGACACGCTAAGGTCAAGTGCAGACAAGACGAGGCCGAGTATTGTTGAAATTCAACGCATATACAAGATTTTTTCATGTTTTATATTATTAAACAAGGGTTATTCTTTGTTGATTCAGATACTTCATAGAATAAAAGGCGAAGGGACAAATTTAAAGGATGAAGAAATTGGAATGTGTAAATAGGTATATATATCATTTACTGCAACTAATTAGCAACTTGAGTTATCAATGAAAGTCTAAAGGAATAATAACCTGAATCTGAAAGACTCACACGAGTTGCATATTATTTAAGTTTTTGTCCAATAAATCATTGACTGCAGCCAGTACGTGGAAGAATATTCAAGCGCAAAGATTACCTCATTCTTTATAAAAACTTGTTAATCATCATTGTTAACAGATGCTTTTGGATAAAATATATTGGCCTGTAATTTAAAATGTATTTTTGTATAAGAGTTGTGATAATGCTCATTTGCTATTATGCCTTGAATAACGAGTTCCTCGTCCCCAGTCATTTACCCCCTATAGGATTTGGAGTTTTGAGGTGAAAATCCAAAATACGCATAAAAATTAGAGGATTACCTTGACAGAGATGAATTTTTGCATCTCTTTAGTGATCACCGTTGCATCTGGCACTACTTAATAGTACAAATAATACAAACTTGTATCTATTCTCTAAAGACTCTAAATACATATCGTTTAACAGTATTCCATTTAATGCAAGTTTTTCCAATGAAGACAATCAGATTTTTTACAGTTTTTGCTAATTAGCATTTTTGGTAGATTGTGAAGAATAACAATCTAATTCCTAACAACCCTTCATGTATAGACAAAAGACAAAATTATTTCAATTTAATATACATTTTAGTACGAATATTTTAACGTATATAATTTATTGTATCTGATGCATACAAAAATATATATACACGTGGCATTATCATAATAATAACTTATTTTACTTAAGTTATACAGTGTTTATGCCGGTTATTATTGAGTTTCTATTTATTTTTGGAAAAGCAATGAAAGTGAAGCGTTATTGTGCCTTAAGTTTTTGGTCAGTGATTTTGTTAATTTTGATCATCTCAAGGTAAAGTTTATTATGTCCTTCTTTGATTGCATCGGTTTTGTGCATTTTCGTTTTCTAAGCCACTTGAGACAAATAATTGCTTAATAATTAGTTTATTATTATTTCTCTAAAGTAATTCACTATATAAGCTTTTGTCATGGGAAAAGTCTGGAGACTGAAAAACTATAGCTCCAATATAAACACGCATTTTTTGTTCCGTTCGTTATAAAACAATTTAGCTAAAATGGCAAAAACCCACAGGAAAGGTGTAAAATCTAATGCTGTTTGGCCGGCTGTAATATAACGTACAACGCTTATTACGGATTTGAGTACCGGCCTTTTCCGGTCGACAAGTTGGGGCTAAAAATTTCCGGGTCTTAACACCCAGTTTTATAACTTAAAATCCTTCTTTTATTATAAATCTTAAAAATCTTAAAAATTAAGTTTCTTGACACAAAATGTAATTTCTACAGGGAAAATGAAGGGAAAAAACGGAGAAATGACAGACATACAAAAGACCTGGATCAATTAGTTTTTTCGTCACCTTTACTTTCAAAATACAGAAATCTCGTAGACCAAAGTCGGGATGACTTGGGTTTGAGTCAATCTCCCATTTTTAATAAACGAGTAATACGAGCAGTAGATGATGAGGACGAGGAAGATAGTACAACCACAAATAGCCCTTCGTCCAGTGAAACTGTAACTGATATAATAGAAGATACGTTGGTTTCAACTGCTACGAAAGTTAATGGAAATGCGACTGTTGCAAACAATCTAACAACAACAGAGAGCCCAGGGGTCCTTCATGATTATTGCAGTAATTTAGTAAATTCAAATAATGCTAAGGCAAGTGACATCCGATTTACAAATGAATTGTTACGGTGTCTTCTACTTGAAGTTGGACAGCTGAAAAAAGAGGTTGATAGAAAAGCTGCTGTTGAAAAAAGCAAGGGGAACCAGTACTTGCCGGAAAATTATAACAAGTTGGAAGTCCCATTAAAAACTACGACATATACTGCTGATAATGGAAGCAAAATTACTTTATTTGATCAACCAGTGGAGTCTCAAGTGTATTTGAATGTTCGGGGAATTCGAGGAATGGACGAAACCGAGGAGGTGAGTTTGTCCTTTTTTTGTTAAGTACAGTTGACAGTGACGCAGGTTTGTACATTTGGTATTTATAAAGGTTGAATAATAAGGAGAATTTCGGTTATTATCTGGGCTTTTGGGAAATTCGCATCGCAGTTTCCCTGTTGCTTCATAAACTATCAAATGACACGGCCATTAACCAGATCATTAATGATCAGCGGAAAATCAGTAATCTAAATCGTGTTATCGCTTGCGATTAAATAAGAATCTGTGGGTTGCTCTTGCTAAACGTTCTAAGCCGTCTTTAAATCGATAAGTCTCATCACAGAATGAGTTTAAACTGCGCATGACAGCATTTAAAAGAAGTTTATCAAGTTTAGATTTAGACAATTGTTCGAAGGGAGCTGTGATGGGAAAAATTTATATTAAGTATGATTAATTGAATTCAGGAAGTAACTCTTGACATGGATGTCATTCTTTTTTGGGTGGATGGAAAGATTCTAGATAAAGCAAAAAATGTGAAATTCGCTTTCCCAAATTCTCCTATCTTTCTAAATCCTATATTTTTGAAAAGTATTTGGACCCCTGATCTGTACTTTGGTGAGGATGTAAAATAACGATTTTTTGTGTCAAAAATTAAAAAAATAAAGGTTAAACTTTTAAACTTAAAATGGTAATTTAAATATTACAGAAGAGTTAGTATCTGTTACAAATCCGGCTTTTATGGGACAGGCGGAAACTGTTATTTTGTTTCCTAATACTGGTGGAATCACTTACAGGGCAAGGTTAGTACATATTTTTTTGTATTTTGAATTATGTTTCTAACCTTTTTTTAGAAACTCCATTGTAATGGTAAAACTAAACTACGTCACATCACAAATAAAGAAAGCAACAATCCTAGTTTCAACAAGCAAGCATGGCCTATTTGATGATTTTGTTTAATCCATTAATCCCGGATGCATACTGGGGATTATATTTCAATTGTTATCTGTTGATTCCTATTTAACACCAGAAACTGGAGACCAAATTACTGATTTACTTTGAGCTTTTAAAACACAACTTTTTTAAATTATGAAAGGCTAAATCATTAAGTTATAAAAAATTTAAATTCGAATATTTGAAAAAAAAACAATCTAATGTTAACACATTTACTCATTCATGAGTCTTGTTTGTAAAGATACACATTTTTTATTTTTAAGGATAGCTCCAAAGTTGATTTGTGACATGAATTTCTTTTTCTATCCAGCGGACACTCAAGAATGCACTTTTACCTTCAAAAGCTGTAAGAGAAACAATGGAAATTTCAATCCATTATTAAAAGTTTTGAAAAAAGTTTTAAATAGTATCCTAAAGTAGTCCATGAGAATGAAAAATAATTATAGCAATTTATTGTTTTCCTTTCAGTTTCTTATACGATAAATCAACTTACTGTAAAATGGTTTGTTAAAAATAAAAATGGATCAGTTGCGGGGGGACTTTTTCTATTGGAAACTTCGGACCCGAACTTCGATTATCAAGTGGCTTCGTATAGCGTAGAAGATCTTCCTATTAATCTAGGTCTTCTCACTACTCCTGGTACGTAGTTCGAGGTTTTTGTATGTTGGAGACATACTGTTTTATTGTATGATTCATATGTTTTAGGTAATTCAAGTAAAACATATTGTTTTAAATTGCCAGTTTTGCCAGACTATTAATAATAGTTCCTAGTTAAATATGAGTAAACAAAAGAAGATAAAATCAACTTTATATGCTTTAGGGGTTTTAGAAATTAGTATAATATTAATTAAATTATATTAATTATAAATGTTGATATATGTAACATGCTTCAAACTTAAATGCCAGCTAAACTAATAATCAAGAGACGTATACAATCTGAAAAGTTTCCTGGTAAAAAATGCATTCGGTGCCTTAATTGTGTATTAATGAATTGTATATCGGCTTCTTATTTTACTTGAATGTTAATTAACTTGATTGAGCCATGTTTTCGTAATGTGATTCCAGGAACTAAGTATTCAACTCTAAAATTTACGATTAAGATCCGCCGGAAATTGAGTTACCACATTACCCAGACGTATGTACCCAGCTCGTTTTTTGTTCTTGTGACCTGGCTTTGTTTTATGATTCCACCTGATATGTTCGAAGCTCGAGTTGGAATTTCGATGACAACTTTACTTACGCTTACTGCCATGTTCTCTGCTGTGAGGTATGATTTACTTTGATCTTTGATGTATTGTTGAATTCAAAAAGATAAAAGTGTGATACTGATATTGTACAATTTCATATGTATCAGCTCTTACTATGGTAAACCAACTTTTGATTTTACTTATTTAGGGAGAGCACACCAACTGTGAGTTACGTGAAAGCCATTGACATCTGGATGGTCGCTTGTGTCCTCTTTCTATTTGCAGCTTTATCAGCATTTACAGCTTCGGAATGGTATGATATTACCAATTACAAAGTTTAAGATACTTTATAATCCTATACATTTCTATAGCATATTTAATATTATTGCTGCTTTTACTTAATTTTGATGTAGGGTGAAACGAGGTCTTAGAAAAGTGAATAGTACCGAAAGTTATGGTTCGGCAGAAGATGAAATGGTAATACAGGAACATAATATCGAATTTCTTATGTAGATATTAGAAAAAATGGTAATACGAATGTTTATTGACTTTCAGAGATCACGAGAAGAGAGAATGAATAAGTATAGAAATGGACGACGTCAATCTCGTCTGATCGTCTATGAAACTGCTGACAATTTCATCGAGAAATATCTATCGTGGCTTTTGTCCACGGGTTTCGTCACATTTGTCATTGTGTACTGGACTTGGCTGATAATTGAGTCTGGATACTTAAACTGGGAATTAGATCCAACTTTAAATAACGTTAAATAAATGTTTGTCTGCTGCTGCTGCATTGAGCTTTTTGGAATTGATTGATATTATGATATTATTTATAGTTATTGAATACGCCTACTCAGTATTTATTAAATTGCGAAGAAATGTTAATTTTAATTGTATGTGTATCAACGTTTTTTATCCTGTTTTATAATTGTTGTATTATAATTAGTAATTTTACGCTTCTAAGCGTTTCTTTACTACTCCAGTAATAAAGAAGAATGCTACAATAGATGAGCAGTGTGATAATAGCACAGCCATTCTTTAAATTTATAATAACCTAAGTTCTTTTGAATTTTTCTTAATTAATAATTTCCTAATGGGACAATAAATTGTGAAATTCGTTTTTGAAATTTCAAGTATTACTGTTAATGTACAGCTGGACTGATAAGCATATTGAAAAACAATAAAATGTTGGGAATAATAAAGTTATTCAGACATGCATGCAAGCATGCTCGGAAGCAATGATCAATGCCAATTGTGATGCTATACAGGAATCGCCTTTTTATTTGCATAATGTTCCCTCCGATTTATTGTTATTAATTCATTCGGTTCATTGGCTTTAGAAATTGTCTTGCATTATTGTTTTTATTACTCTGAATAGTACCTCATATTGGCACTAATAATTCATACTATTGTAAAATAAATCAAGTTTACTTTATGTAATAGTTCTAGCATTTTAATGATTTAAATGTGCAAGGAATAAGTTGAGGGTCATATATTTTAAATTTGTAATCCCTTTAATGGTCATGTAGTAATGAGGAGTTTATACTTTTAGAAAATTATTAACAAGAACATTTAACACCTATACACCTTTGAATTAGTTGGATGTCTATAGGGATAATCTGAACCTAAAATACTTGAGCTCTAATCAAATTGCATTTTGAATCTATTGCTTCAGCTCAGTAATTACTGTAACCATCTCAAAGAATATTCCATTTTGGATATTATATTTAAGTACTAACAGGTTTTTATACATACAATAAATGTAAACTGCTAACTTTTTTTAAAAAGAAATATTGGTCCTTTGGTTGGAGATGTGGTTCTGTTTAAAATATACATTACATGCTGTAAGAAGAGAAATAAAAATGTCCTGATGATGCTTATCATTATCATCAATGCTCATTAGAGTTAATACTTTTTTGTTCTAGTCTTGCCTGGCCACCTACCCCTTTGCATTTGATGTAAGTTGTCAAAAAATACACCATTTCAGATGTTGTAGGATAAATTTGAAATCAAGGTATTTTTTGTCATTTCATTACTTACAAAAATTACAAGATACAAGATTTGCTGTGCTAAGCTAAGTTCATTTATTTGTTACTTTTACACACTCCGTCACTCCTGTTATAGAAACGAGTGTCTCTTATAGACTTAACAAACACTTTTTTCTAATCATTTATACAATGTTTTTTCGTAATTGTGAAGAATAACAGTGTACATTTTTGAAATGCATAGTATTATACTTCGAAGTTTATGAATTTGTAACACAGAATGGAGCAACTTTTTAAGATTAAATTGCACCAAGCCCCAGATACAACTCGGTCTCTTGGAGGCAACAAAGCTTTGAAGACAACAACAACATTTGCATGAGATTCAGGCTTAATTTTTGGAAAGTTCAACATTTTTTGGGGTTTCGTTTTTTTAGACAAAAAGTGGCATTCAGAGAGAAGGAAAAATTTTAAAAAGAGTTAAGTTTATGTAAAACCTATGAGTAATTATGGCCGTGTTGCCTCCGAAATGTTGTGTTATCTGTACGGACAGAATTAACACAGGCTTTTGTAAGTCTAAAGACTTTCAGAAAAGTAAACTCGTGTTGGACGAAGGCGATAGTTGTTTACTAGAAGAGGAATTGATTGTTGTATTTTTTCTGAAAAAGTTTTTGAAATACGAGTTATTCTCAGAAGAGGTTAATGATGGGAATGACGTTGGGTTTGAATATCTTTTAGTAAATCGGGGAAATCCAACGGATTGGGTACAATTTTGTAGTTCGTGTTATCGTTGGATTGACGAAGCTCGAAAGATATACAGTTTATTGGCAAAATTTGAAGCTAAACTTGAATCGTTAAGAAAGTTGGTGGAAAATAAAGTTTTCGAAACGTTCGATGAAGATAAGAAAGTAGAGGATGCGAGTTTTAGAAACCGGAAGGGGGTGGAGCAGAAGAACGAAGATGACTTTTACGAAACGGTCCGCCGAAGAATTTACTATCATCAGGACAAATGTACATTTACACTTGCAGCAACTTGTTGCTTTTTAATATTTAAATGATTGAAAGATGTATTTAGTGAGCTGGAATATGAAACAATGCTAATGTGTAATGATCAATGTTTTAGGTTCAGATGAAACGTTGGAGGATTCGATGGGATCACCACTGCCACTTGAGGTCAAAGTTAAAGAGGAACCGGAACCCGAGTCCGATGGCATGACAGTTGAAAAATATGATTGGCTGGGGAACCCTGTTGTATCAGATCGTGGAGATAGTCGCATGGGTAGCGATGACGAAGTACCGTGGGAACTGAATGACCTTATATTTGAACCTGATTCTGCAGATAAGGATATCGAACTGAACGTAGAGAGAGATCGTTTGGGTAAGTGACGCTTTTTAGGGATCGTAACCCAATCCAACTGAAAGTTTGAAAACTAGTTTTCTCAATAAAAAGAGAATTTCCAAACCGATGTGTTATACATAATTTTTTTAACTTTGATTTATTTTGAGAGTCAAACAAATCGCACCACTATTTAATGCTATATGTTTTGGGTGAAAGTTAAAATACATTACCAAAATGCATGTCACAATCCTCTTCCGCAAAATTTAGATCATAGGCCGTACATTTTTTTTTATTTTTTCCGTCTAACTTAATGTATAATGATGTTTTATTTCAATGATTACAGGGAAACCTAGCTCCTTCATCCATGAAAAAAGCAATCGAGGACGTAAGAAATCAAGTGTCGCCGAAAGAACATGCAAAGTATGTCTTCATGTTTTTGATAGGCCATACTTATTGATTCGCCATGCCAAAACTGCCCATCAAAAGCCACAAAGTAGTAAAAACACTAGTACTGGTATTAATGCTACTGAAAGCTTAGAAGCAGATGAAAATCAATGCAAAGAAAAAATCGCAGGCTCATCTGACAAAATGCCAGAAGATGTTGACTATGTTGAGTCTTTTGTTGAAGACATGGCATTCGTTGATAATGACGTTGATAACTTAGATAAAGGTGAAAATATTGATCAAGGTGAAGCTGAAAGTGATCCTGAAGTTAGTGATGCAGATTGGAATGAAAGCGACAATCTTAATGATAGCAGTGGCTCAGATTGGGAAAAAGATGTACAGAAGAGAAATGAAGGAAACGGTGAGCTGTCAAAATCAAGAAACTCACGTCGAGGTCGGAGGAAGTCAAATGTTGAGTCCAGAACTTGTAATGTGTGTCAAAGAGTGTTCGACCAGCCATACCTAGTAGTTCGTCATTTAATCTCAGCCCATAGGAAGAAACAACAAAAACCTTTAGACCCTCCTGGTCCAGGCGTATTTATGGAAAGTTCTATAAATTGTGATGGGATTCTGATTAAAGGGAAACCTAGCTCCGTATCCGTAATCCAGGAAAAAAGCAATCGAGGACGTAAGAAATCAAATGTCGTCGAAAGAACATGTAAAAAGTGTCTTCAGGTTTTTGATAGACCATACTTATTGATTCGCCATGCTAAAACAGCCCACCGAAAGCGACAAAGTAATACAAACGCTAGTAATGCTACCGAAAGCTTAAAAACAGATGAAAATCAATGCAAAGAAAAAATCGCGGACTCTTCTCACTCATCTTATAGATTGCCAGAAGATGTTGACCCTGTTGAGTCTTTTGTTGAAGACATGGTATTCGTTGAAAGTGACGTTGATAAGGGTGAAAATATTGACCAAGATGAAGTCGAAAGTGATCCTGAAGTTAGTGATGCAGATTGGAATGAAAGCGATAATCTTATTGATAGCAGTGGCTCAGATTGGGAAAAGGGTGTAAGGAAGAGAGATAAAGAAACCGGTGACCTGACAAAACTAAGAAACTCACGTCCAGGTCGAAAGAAGTCAAGTGTCGAGTCCAGAACTTGTAAGGTGTGTCAAAGAGTATTTGTCCAGCCATACCTAGTTGGTCGACATTTCATCTCAGCCCATGTGAAGAAAAAACGAGAGCCTGTAGACCCTCCTGGTCCAGGCGTTTTGTTGGACAGTCCTATAAATTCTGATGGGGATGAGATTGAAGTTCCTACTAAGATTAAAAATGGCAGTGACGGAGAGAAAAAACGAGGTCGAGGTCGGAAGAAATCAAGTCTTGCTTTGAGGTCTTGTAAAATCTGCAAAAAAGTTTTTGATCGACCTTGCGTATTAATGCGTCATTTGAGGTCGGTTCAATGTGCTGTTGCGTCTCTACCCGGCGAAGGCGATGACAGTGTAGCTGAACAACAGAATCATAATAATAGTGAGGAGCCTGATACTGATAAAACCACTCCAAGAGTAAGAGGGAGAAAAAAGTCAAGCGTATCTAGGCGAACTTGTAGGATTTGTCAAAAGGTTTTTCGAGCTCCGTATTTGCTGATTAGTCATTTGTACCTTCATCATAATAAAACGGGCTTTTTCAAGTGTCGCATTTGCAAAATAAAGTTTGACAAGAGAATAGATTGTCTTGTGCATATGAAGAGTCATTTGGGTAATCGGAATAAAACAGAAATTGAAAACGAGGATGAATCAAAATTTTTGAACGGTACAGTTACAGCTTGAACTTGAAAATAAAATATTGTGTTTTAAAGTTATTGTTCTCGCACAGATTGCTGAACAAAATTCCATTTGATTTTTGATCTGTAATAGAAGCAGTAAAACAAGAAAAGATAAAGACTCGAAGAAAACCTAAGGGGGTGGGAAAATACTACCAAATGGATGATTCTTCTAATGAGGAAAGTGATGTTACGGTCGCGTTGTTAAAGAAACCTTCCGCAAATGAAGATTGTGACTATTCATATAGTAGTGAGGCAGAGTCGGATGAAGATAATAAAAAGGTTGAAAGAGGGAAAACAAGTTCCAAGAAATTAGACAAAGGCTCAATTGGTACGGTTTAGTCGTCTGGATTTAATCTTTCAATATCTAACCGAATACTTAGTTGTTTCTACTTGATGTTTTAGAACCTTCCGAAACCACTACCGATGCCACGTTGTCTTTCGATGCTCGAATTTGTCCAGTCTGCAAAAAATTATTTGACAATTCAGAAAGTAAGTTTATAATTCTATTGGAAGTAATTCTTTGACAGGAAAGCCCACGATAAAACGCCGTCATAAATTATGTATTGTAGAGAGATACAAGAAATGTCATGATGTTCCTATTGCAGCTCGTTTCGTTTTTTGGACGTGTGAACTTATCTTAGGACTATTCAAATATTTTGGGACTGTTAAATGTCTGTAAAGAATTTTAGGATATGTCTATTTGATCTAGAAAATTTCAAGTTTTATTTTTAAACCATTCACTTGGTAGCGTCAATGGTATTCATTAAAGTTTTCTCCGATAGATAAGGAGTGTTCACAAAAGTATATTTCTTCTCATAGTTTTCTACAACAAATTCAAGCTATTTTTTTATTTAAAAAATCTAATATGGACTAGGATTTGTTAACCCGCTGAACCATTCTCAGTCATATAGACGTTTGCTGAATCTCTTTACCGAAGTTTTAAGTTCTAGGCCCTAGGATACGTTAACAAGTCCGAAAAATTAAAAAGGCCTGCAACATTCCCACACCGCTGAACCAAGTTTAATTTGACCATATTATTTGATTTTTAGGTGTAGACGAACACTTGAAACTAGTCCACAAGAAAGAAACCATATCCTCATGTCATCTTTGTGGCAAACGATTCGCCGGTGAAACATCTTTAAAGCTTCATATGAAATTTCACAAAAAAAGAGGATTAGTAGTACCCCGGAATTTCAAGTGTACATTCGAAGGTTGTGAGTGGGCATTTAGATCGGAACGTGATCGTATATCACATGAAAAGACTCACATTGGAAATAAGGATTTTTTGTGTGCCATATGTGGATCTACTTTTCTACAAAGAGCATGCTTCATGCGACATAAGAAAATTTGTAACAATTCATCAACACCTTTTGAATGTCAAATTTGTGGGAAGAAATTCAAGACTAAGAAATACCTTGAACAGCACTTGTCCTCTATAACTCACGGAGGTCCGGGATTTCCTAAAAGGTATAGAAGGTCTAAGGAAGCCATCCACAAAAATAATGAAGGAGTGGTTGAAAGCGGCATGGAAGATTTTTCAGAGATCAAAAATGGCAATTATCCAAGTGGTGCCAGTGGGGCCACAAGTGCCAATACCACTAATAATGCGAATTATCCTCCACATGCTCTTGCCCCAATTGACCCCTGGGGATCTGACAATCCGAATTGTAGTCAAAGCACCTACGCAGTTCAATTACCTACAAATTCTACTTCGACTATTGATTTTAATGATATCCGATCACCGTATTAACTCGAATTTAAAGCCACCATACACTCTCAGTATTTTACACGAAGCCAAGTGTTTCTTCCAGTATTAAAGAATAAGCAGTAATAATAGCAAATACATTTTTTAAGTTTATAATAAACCTAGGGTAAACTTCATTTGTCTCAAGTAATAATTTTCTCATTCGACAATTGTTATATAATCTATTTTTGAAATTAAAAGTTAATGTTAACACTGGAATTATTAGCATTGTAAAGCAATCTTTTAAAGATTAAAATGTCGGGAATGATTAAGTTAGCCAGACGTAAATGCATGTTTAAAAGCAATCATCATTTTTGCTGCTGTAAAAGAAAGAAATCGCTTTTTTATTTGCATAATGTTGCCTCCCATTCATTTTTATTAATTTACTTCAGCAATTGTCTTGCATTATTGATTTCATAATTCCATATTGTAACTCATATTGATATTAATTCATGCTAATGTGATACCTCTACTGTAAAATAAGTATTCAAGTTTATAATGCTTATAAGAGTAGCTTGAGCCTATTAATGATTTAAATGGTCAAGGAATAAATTGAGGGTCATATTTTAAAGCTTTTAATGGTCACGTAGAAGTAGTAATGAGGAGTTTATACTTTTAGAAAAAGACAAAAGAGAACATTTGCCACCTAATCGCCTTTGAATTAGTTGAATGTCTAAAGTAGTGATCGTCGTAGATTATCCTTAAAGTACTTGTTACTTACACTGCATTTTGATTTATTGCTCGTCAGTAACAGTAATTACTGTAATCATTTCAAACAATTATTCAACCTTCAAGATTAACACTAACTGTTTTTTAGACCTGCAAAAATCCTTTAATTGGTAAAATTTTTTATGTTACAATTGCTCTTTTGGTTGGAAATGTGGTTTTGTATAAAAGCACACTTTTGCAAAAATAGAAATAAATATGATCTAATGCTTATCAAAGTTTAGAGTTAATAAGTCCAGGTTCTATTCTTTCCACCCCATCCCCATTGTATTTGGTCAAGAAATACATAATTTCAGATTGCAGGATTACCCTGACATGATCAAGTTATTTTTTGCTAATTCATTACAATATTCATTACATTGCTTAGGTACATTGTTACAACCTCTTCTATTACATTACGAGTTTTTTTATGAAAATAATATCCCAGTCTTGTTGCACATTTTTTGCTAATAATTTAAAATGCTTTCGTAAATTGTGAAATACAACGATATGTACCTAATATTCTCAAATGCATTACCACTTCATTACACTGTATAATATTTTACTTTGCTACTTTGCATAACATGGTTGCAAATTATCTCAGACATAGGTATAGTCTAAGCATAATGCATAATTGTACATATTGTGCATAGATCTCTCATTCTCTTCGCTAATAGACGTTCACACAAGTACTAATAGTTTTATAGTGTAATTTTACAAAAGTTTTTCCATTACTTTTTTAGGAATTAGACTTTAATTTTTTCTTTAAGAAATTAAAAGTAATAATGCCAAAGAAATTCTGGGGTTTACATTGTTGGTCAACCACGTTCTTGATTTTGATAGTCACATTAGTAAGGTAAGTTAAAATTGTTTTCTTGTGGATTTGACCGGTATTGTATTTTTCATTGATTATTATGTATAGCATTTGCTTTATTTTCAAAAAATGTTATTTTTCTAATTTTTCCACAGGGAAAATGAAAGCAGGAAAGCAAGGAGTGACAGATATACAAGAGACCTTGACCTTGAGCAATTAGTTCTTTCATCATCTCTACTCTCAAAGTATAGATTGCTCGTAGATCCTGTTGACTTGGGATTGAGTCAATCTTCAGTTTTCAAAAAACGATTAATAAGAGCAGTAGACGATGAGGACGAAGAAGATAGTACAACAAAAAATAGCCCTTCTTCATCCATTGAAACTGATATATTTGAAGAGGCATTTGGTCCAGCTTCAACAGTAGTAGAGGCAGCGGATAATGCAACTGATTCAAAAAAGTTAAATTCAACAGAGAGTCAAAATATCCTGGATAATTATTGCAGTAATTTAGTAAATACGAACAATGGGAACGCAAGTGATGTCCGATTTACAAATGAATTGTTAAGATGTCTTCTTCTGGAAATTGGGCATATGAAAAGGAAAATTGAGAGCAATGCTGCTGCTGCAAAATTGAAAAGCAAGGGGGATCTGTATTTGCCAGATGATTATAACAAGCTGCAAGTCCCCTTAATTACTACGACATACACTGCTGCCAATGGAACCGAAATTTCTTTAAATGGAGAACCTGTTGACTCTCAAGTGTATTTGAATATTCGGGGAATTCGGGGAATACATGAAACTGATGAGGTTACCTAGTTTGTTTTTGTAATTTTAGAAGAATTCTATTTGGCGGATAGTAACTTACAATTAGGTAGTAAGAATGGGGGTGGTACTTTGGTGATTGCAGATGTTAGAGTTAAATTTAATAAGATGAATTGAATTCAGGAAGTAACTCTGGACATGGACGTCGTTCTTATCTGGGTGGACGGGAAGATTCTTACTAAAGCAAAAAAGATAAAAGAGAACAACCCGGAACTGCTTTCAGGATCTATCTTTTTAAATCCTATATTTTTGAAAAGCATTTGGACTCCAGATCTCTATTTTGGTGAGGAAGTAAAATTAAAATATTTTATTAGCCAAAACAACATTTTTAATTACTTTCGAACTTATAAAATTGGAATATTGATTCCATTTTACAGAGGAGATAGTATCTATTTCAAATCCGGCTTTTATGGGAAAAGCTGAAACTGTTATTTTGTTTCCTAATATTGGAGCT
>JAQGAA010000974.1:0-18036 GCA_034696425.1 Isotoma viridis | reverse complement strand
ACGAATATAAGCAAGACCTTTCAAATAACTTTTAATTAAATTTAAAGGCAGTAATTAACCATTTCATTATCTCCAAAAAAATAAGTTAAGAAAGCTGATACATATTATTATTAGTAAATTTGCTTCAATTTCAAAAAATAAATTTGCTCATAAAAAGTATAAAACCATAAAAATTACGGCACTAGAAAAAGGCAAAAAGGAAAGCAATGAAAATAGTATTATAGGAGTTGGCGCATTGGAGAAAGCATTGATGAGAGCTCCGATCTTTCATTTCCTACGTATTTTAACTATGAGATACGACATACAGCAGCAAGCAATGCTTTCCTGCTTTCCAACCTGCTACAAAAAGCTTTACTTTTCTGACTCTGTTCTTTTTCTATACACATTTATTCACATGAACTTATACTCTATGTAATGTAAAAATCTGTGCATGAACACTACTGCTGACAAATACACACGCCTTCATGTAGCACCATGAAAGGTAATGCAATTCTTCGTATTCATTCGTGCTTCCTTGCATCCTTAATAACCAGGAAAGATATGATACTTTATCTCTCTTCTCAAGTTTCACCAGTTTTATTACACCGAAGGAAAAAAGAGTTAAGATTGGCATAGTAAAAGTAAAAATAGGTACATGGATCTTGTTAGGTTCTTAACTTTGCATAGAGATGATTTACTTGTATAACGATCCCAACTGCTTTTACATTATAAAGAAACTTATATATAGCGTCTTACTGAACCTAGAAAAATACCCGGATCTGGGTAATTCATACGTTCCTTTTTCATGGTGGTACCTTTTCCTAACTTTCTTTATTTTAAGTTTACTCGCGTTCTTTTACCATTCTGAGTGTCCTGAGTAGTACCACACAGCTAGGGGAGATTCGAACGCTCTCATGTTTGTTTTATGTTAAGATGAGAATAAGAAATGCATGGTTTGTATCACACACAATGCCTATCTTGCTTTCTCTCCTACCTTTTATTTTAGTTTTTAGCAAGAGTTCAACCACAGTAGTCCGCGCTACCTCTATCCACAATCCCTGTAGACGATAACATAGGCTAACCGTACTGTGTAGGACCATGGGGACTTTTACTTCTTCTGTAGGAGAGAAATTGGAATTTTTCTCAAAGTTGTGACTTTGAAGAAGTTGCTTCCGTTGTTATATTATTACGTTATGTTATGTTGAGTTGTGTTAGTTTTCTTTCACCCAGTTGAACATGAACCACTGGCTTGGTTTGGTCGTTTTCTATTTCCATGATGGTACTTGGTACTCAAGGATGTCGGATGTTGAAGAAGCAGTTGCAATAGGTTATTGTTGGGGCTTCTTTCATTTTCAACTACTCCCTTAGTCCCTTAACGTGTATTTTGGATCGATATCACTTTCTTTCTACACAAACTCTCTTCCCTTTCCAATTTCATTTTATACATGTCGTGACTTGGTACTAGCTACATCATCATCCTATCTTTCACTACCTTGGGTACACAACAACTGCTATATAAATAAAAATGCTCACATGCACAGGGTACACACAAGGCACTTCACATGATTTGGCTAAATTCACAAACGACACAAATTTTCACAATGTACACAAATACTCCAATGATGTGACTCTCAATTCGTCTCAACATTTTCAAGCATGATGAAATTGAAAGCTTAGTCCAAAAGGATTTCAGTAAGATACAAGCACATCCACCATACACAGTCATAAACATTATTAGATGCTTTCAGCAAACGCATTCATGCATTCCGATCTCTGTGACACTTCCAAAACTCTAATGGGACAGTTTCTTGTAAAGCTCACCAAAGCTATTTCGATATTTCCGGAATAACACCAACACTGCCTCTGCCCTCACAACCAGTAACTTTTACCACTATACAAACCAACTCAATGCAATGCTATGCCTCATTTCTCTTTACTTACTTTATGTTTTCCTTTGCCAAAGTTTCTGTGAAGCGTAGAGCAAAATGAACTGATATTTTCGGACATGAATTGAATGGTTATGATAAGCGGTAGTGAAAAATCATCCCAGATGTTATTTATGTATGAATAGTTACGAAGGAAGCTATCTTTTGTTCCTTTTGATTTTCCGAAGGAAGTTAATATTCTGAAGTATGATAGTATTTGGGAATTTATAACATTTTAAGAGACACCCATATCATATCAAAATATCGTGCATCATTTTTTATACTTACTTGATTTCCATAATCCTATGGAAGATGTGACATGTGGCATAATATTATTGGATCTTTATACAAAGTATGGTATGGTAGACAAGTCTGCCTGAAAAGTTCAAATTCGAATTTCATGAGATTTCACCATAGACTATCATATTATGCATGATGCACAGTTTAGGTATGTAAAAATGTAAAAACTTAGAATCCAAACGAGGTCACAAGTGACTGTGACATGATGTTGGTTGACGTACATAAACCTTAACTGTTAGAGGGGTTTTTATAAGTATATTTTAACAAGAACTAGTAACCAGCCTACCAAGTCAAGGTGGATCCTTTAACCTTTTGATCCAGTAAGTCTCCTAGTTCTCAAAATTGGCAAAGAACCCCTATGACGAAGCGAATACCTAAGGCCTAAGACACTCGAATCCCTAGTCACCATCTCATAAATCTCTTCAATTTCTTCTGCTTATGGACCTGGACCCAACCCAACCGTCTACTTGTAAAATGCGATTGCATGCAGTTCAACCACAAGCCAGTTGGGACGGCCCAACCAAGTGTAGATGTAGAAATAGTTGTATAAATCTTCCTACTTTTCTACTTATTCTTATCAAAATATTTACACAGATCCAAGAAAACATCTTATGTCTAGTGATCACAAACTTTGGACATTGAGGCAACTCAACCAGACGAACTATGCAGTAAGTGGAAATTGGAAGGATCCAAAAATAATTGGTCTTCAGTCTTCACCAAGTCTTATAGAGTGTACTCTAAAATGAGAGCAAAAGTCTAGTAATTTTGTTTCCATAAAACAACTTCAACCTACTTTCTCTTACACTGAGGATCATGTTTTCAATCCCTTGTGTGCAATAATGAACATCTACAACTCATACCTTAAGTCAAACATGAATTATTATGAAGGTTTCATTAGAATATGAAAGGTAACTCTATACCAAAATTGTAATTCTGTAAGTCTAAACGAGAGAGAGAAAGAGAGAGATTTTCATAGCTATCATTATCATTACGGATGGTACCAAAGCTTCAAGATACTTCCAAAATTGTTTTTGACGGTGGTTTCACGTACTAAATTTCAGATTTCGAAATCATGTCATATTTGATCATATATAAAATCATTAAGAGTATCAATTTGACACAGATTGAGATAGATCCCATTCAACTTACTCCAATTCTAATCGTATTTTCAGACTTGTCTATCATTTCAAAATACATGTAAGCATATACATTGAATAGATGAAAATAATCAAAGCATAAATTGAGTTTGGATCTGGAAGGCTTTAACTGTGTATCATTGTGTCAGTGAACAAGTCACTGAGTCATTAGCGTACCAGTATAAGTTTCCGTACTTTCTGTTTAGAACAACTGATAAACTGCATGAAAGATCCCTTTTATAAATTCATCCATGTTGCACCATTATACCTTTTGTGTGAAGCCTTGTACAAACCTACTAGTAGAGTGTATAGACAAGCGGCTGTCGCCCTCCTTGATAGTTAGTTAACTTTTTTGGAAGTCTCTGAGTAATGTAAAGTCTACTGTATTGAACAACATGTCTGATCTGACACGTACAGAATTCAGACCTCGATTACTGAGTGCATCGATCCAGTTTTAAAAATACCCTGTGTAATTATTTATTTTATCCCTCCTGTTTTAGATAACCCGTTGTTGCTATCTGTGTAGTTTATTTTATGGAATATTTGATAAACTGTTGGTAATTTTATCCCAGTCTCTATAAAAGGTAAAACCACCAAACATGTTTTCCCCTAGTACAGTAATCCAGCAAATCCAGCTGTCATGGTATGATTAATTTGTTTTTGCTACCTATCAAAATGTTCATCCATTAATAATATCGTGCTGGAAGAGACTGCATTTCATAGTCTCTTGTCTACGTGATTAAATGAAATCACAATCACAAAAAGACTAAGGTAATCTTAAGACTATGACGAAACTCAATTTATATAGACTGTGTTTAGGCTCTTTTATTTCGCTGCTTTATTCGTTCTCTTGTCACTTTACCTTAATTTATTTATTATTCAATATGTTTTCATACACTTCACTTAGGTCTATAAAATGCGAGAAAGATATTTCTAAAGATTTAATTCCCCGAGAATGCATCAAGTTAATTTGTCAAGATTATCTTCATTTTGTAATTTATCTCTAATAAAATTGAAATTGATTGCTTATAAAAATCTTTTAAAATGCTCTTGCAGTTTTAGTTTATCAAAGAGCAATTCAATTCTGACTAAAAGAAATGAGCAGAGGTTAAGAAAGAAAGCTTTAAACACTAAAATCGTAGAACCGATTTAAATAATGAAGTATGAAAGACATAAGAATAGATATCTAAGTGTTATTTGATGATTTTATTTAAATAATAGAATTCAATTGAGATCAAGGCTGACTGAGTTTCGACGAAAAAAGTACAAAGAAGTAAAAAAAATTGAAAGATGAATCGAAGTTTGCTCTAAATGCATTAGCCTAATTTCAATAAACGCTTGAGGAAGTGAAAAAGGTACTATGCAAATGAAAGGAAGTTTTCGCATTTTATGGCAGAGTAAAAGCCGTACAACATGTTATATGGGAAAAGCTCATGATAAAACTCACACCCATTAACCCAGGAAAGTCTAACTGCTGTGCTAATAAAGTTCTATAAGGAATAAATAAGTTACAAGGGGTAGGATTCTGTCATTAGCTCTGAAATTATCAAATCGTTTTACTGTTGTCTGGTGTTAAGGTGAAGAAAGCTGTAAAGCCATTTCCTAACCATTCACCAGTACTGCTATGAGGAGGATGATGGTAAAAGTTAGAAAAGGTTTCGTGCCAGGTAGTAAATCTAATCCACCCACCCGATCCCCATTTTCTCATTATGAATTCTGTCAGACTAATAATAAAAGCAGTATCGATCCAAGAGCCAACACAGGGACATAGTATGCATGTCATGAATAGGCCAAAGCCAAAGAATACTTAAGTGATGTGCCTTTCAGATTTAAGCTTAAATGCATACAAACTACTGTGTATCTACTTACTTTCTTCTCAAACTATCTGGTATGATGGGTCCTCTATAATCACAAGGTAAGTAGATGAAAAGAGCTTATCTACTTGAATAAATGAAATGTTTATTATCTAATTTAAATACTTTAATGTCATGACAGGAAAGCTTTGATCAGATCAACCGGGTTCTCGAGTTAAAAGGGAAAGACGACGGAAGGAATTTTAATAGTTAAAAGCTTCCAGCTTTCCTTATCTACTTTAGCTGTACTTAAGATATTGCTATCAGTAGGTAAAATTATAATGACAAGATGTAACCTCGACCTACATTTTTGCGATGAAAAGTATCAGTAGTGAATTATGATTTTCAAGTAAGAGAAAAATATCGTAAAAGGGTAGAAGGAGGGGTTTCTGCTCAAATTAAAAAATAGGTCAATTATTCCAAAAACGGGTCTACCTTTTAATAAATAACGAACTAAAAGCTGTTATCATATGTTCTTAAAGTTTACGAGTAAAAATGCACTTGCGGAGCGGATATCGTTCGGTACCTACAAACAAAGCGTAGTATTTAAATACACTCGATGTAAGAAGTTGATAACTAATTATTGCTTATAAAACACATCTATACATCAAGTAGTCAAGGGTTGGCCATGAGTGTTTTAAGGTCAAGGTTAGTCCTGTCCTAAAAGCAATTATATTTTCTTTATTTCCGTTTCAACATTGATGAATATGGCTTTATCCTTTTATTAAATACCTTTGCGAAAGTAAGTATCAAGAATAGTAAGGACTAATAATTACTCTTAAAGGAGCGTTTTTTGCCTTCATTGGTAGTTTAAGCACATGCCACTTGCACAAATAATTTATGCTTCTGAATTCTATATAAGCTTTAACTTGGGAAAACTTCGTCTGTAGTTTTTATTGGAATTTGCAATTAGCCTAAATCGTTATCGCTCCATCAATCAAGCACAAAAATTGTTTGTTATTCGGATAAACTAATGGAACTAAAAATGCAATCTTTTAAATTGCGTTTGTTTTGAACTCATTATTCAAAGAATGAAATATTGGCTGACCCATAGCCCAAAACCTTAAGTACATTTTGAAAACGTATTATTCTTGACTATATTAATATGTTTTATGTTAGTGGGTTACGTCTGTAAACAACGTATGAAATGCTGTGATGAATGAACTCTGCAAACCAAATAGAACGAGACACTATATGAAAACATCCATAAATCCAAATCTATTTTATAAAGAAAAATATTAATATGAAGCCTTATTATTACACACGTGTGACAGTATGAACGTCGTATTGTCATACTGTCAATATTTTTTCCAGATTTCAGTAGAAGCTAAATTCTCTGTTTCTACATACAAATTAAATTTTAGTTAGTTCTCTTAACCACATACTCCACTTCGAGTTACAGAAAATCTTTTTCCTTTCTGTTGAAATATACCACTGACTTTTCTTCGTTATGAGAAAAAATCGAATTTTTAATTCTACTGTCACAAAAAATGAAATTGTCAGAAGATAATGGGTAAAAATGACATTTTACAAGACACCCCAAAGGATACACTATGAAAATAAATAAACCTGAAGTTTACTTTACAACCCAACTCTAGCCACTTTCCTCTATAAAATCTAGAAGGAGTTCCCAGTCCAGGATGTTTCTTTTGTTACTTGTTTCCTTTAGGCAGGAGTGTTTGTGGCATTTTTTTAAAATAATTATTTTTGAGAAAGCAAAAATCGTTTAATGTAGGGACTAAGGCAAACTGAGTTGAAACAAAGTCCTTGAGGCAAAGGAACTAACGACAGGAGAAAGTATGTCAACTTTCTTTAATGATTGTACATATAGTGATACAACAAGCTATTTCAGCTATATCTTGGGCAAGGAGAGTACAGTTTCATGATGAATAGTGTCATTTAAAAATACTTTAAAATCTTTCAGGAAATATTTTGACAGTACAATAGCAATTCTTAACGACCTTGGTGAAAGTTATTTGATGTTTTATGAATTTGAAAGGACAAGGACAGATAAAATAGAGCGATAAGGCTCCTGTCGTACCGTGCACTACGGAATTAGAAAAATTGGCTCAAAGCAACTAGTTACCTACATATCTATGACATAAGTGTTTAAAAAATAATAAAAATGTGTGTACCATTCATAGTGATATCCTGATTCTTGATGTACTCTGTATTTATGCCTATCGCAAAATAAACTTTCCCCTTGGGCTTACATTTTTTATTTTTGACAAAGATATATTTTAAACAGGCATTTGTTGATCAAACCATTAAACAGATTGCCTGTTTTTTGTTCTTTAAGACAGTAAACTATCACGCTATGATTTTTAGAAGACCTGGAACACAGTACAGAGTAAAAATGGAATAACAGGAGTAAGAGGATTATATGAATAAGAATTGAATCCTATAATTTGATTATTTGATAAAAACATATATTCAATAACTGTATTTGATTTCCAGACCAAAATCATGCGTTGGACATAATGTAATTCAATGTCAGCTAGCTTTTTTGGCTTTTAATCTTTAATTTTATCTGTGGTAAAATAAGTCCATTGGTTTAAAATATGTTTTCACTTATCTTTAAATTAAATTAAAATATGGGTCTTCGAGATCTTTTTCTAATTTTATAGTCTTGCAGTTAATTCAATTTTTAAAGTACCTAAATTTTCAAAAAAAGTACAAGAATACTTATTCAGAAAATTGATAAGCTATAACTGAAAATCGTGGGACTAGGTTTAGACGATAAGGGAATGAATAAGAGCATTTTTCGTTCAACCCTTATAGATAATTGAACTAAAATCATAAAAAATTGATAAACCATACATAGCTTACCTTCAAGTCATCTTATTCGATACATTTTATTCTACTTTGACATGGACTTCATAAGATTTTGAGATTCAATATTAAAATATTGCTACAAGACGACCTTCGAGTGTTCCTTCTACTACGCAGCATTTCCTTTACAGCTCAAACAGGTAATCTCTGAAAGACTATTCATGCACGATAACTATAACTACACAGAGGGTTCTCTCCTCCCATGTAAAAATAAGTAGTGCTTTCTCTTTTTACTTTTTTAGAACGACAAAGCACCAGCATAGGAAGAAAGCATTTCTTTGTCTGGCATACTATTATGGTGTTTATCGTATATACATACGAATAAGTTTATTGCTTTCCTTTCTCAACTCAGTTTTTATTATGAGCCCATCCGAACTAACCGACTGAATCATGCAGCATCTTTATCTTCTTTGACAATGGAATATACAGTTACAGAATACTAGTGACTCCTGATGACAAATCGTTATGAAGCGAAATAATACTGCTACAATGAATTCAAGATGACGGTTCCATAAGCGTAGGTTTTAAAGAAGGATACACACAAATACTTTATCTAGATTTTTATATAAAAAAGTTACACGGAAAGATATAAAAAATATATAAAGCGTTTTAGAAATCTTTTGACCTTAGGTATATGTAGAATTTGCAAATTTAAATTCTAGTTTAAAAAGTTTCAAAAATGAATCCATACAAAACTTGTCTGAATCTATTTTAGCTTTGAATTTTTCTAATTTTAAGATTGCTAAAAACTTATCTTTACTTGGAAATGAAAATGATTTTTTTGAAGAATTAATTCCAGGAATTAAACTTTATTTAAATGTGTCGTCTTTGGCCTTTTCCTTCAGATACGAGGTTTTTATTACAGGTTATATATTTTGTAAGTCGCAAAATTTCATTTTCTTGTTAGCGAATTATAATTATTATTAAATCATCACTAATAAATTGAATCATTCACTCATTGAACGTGCTTGGCAAGATGACTTCAACTCAATCTCAATGATTCACTTCAACTACTTTTTTGTATATATGAGAAGAATATAGAAAACTGCCTTCAAACCCCGAACTCCCGAAGTTTCCCTAGTCTTACCTTTTTTAGTAGACTTGACATTAGAATTATCATTGGGTGTAAGATGAGCATTTCCATTCTGCGTCACCGTGTTACCCAACACTTCAGAAGCACTTTCTTTGCTGACTCCACATCCCATGCCTCTTTCTCATGGATGATTGCAAAAGATTCTTATCTTGGATCGTTGTCAAATTATTTTCCTTGTATATAGTTAATACTTAAACACGAACACGTACTGCCGTTACTTAAAACACGAAGTCTCATCCATCTATCAATGCAAATGCAATAAGATTACCGTCAGCATTTTATAGTGAAAGCCACTTTCTCCAATAAGGCAAGGATCTGACAGAAAGGATCAGTACAAAAATAGATGAGAACCCCAGCTCATGTGTCAAATTAATTTTATCGTGTGAGATGACAGGATGCTCTTTATATTATACACAGCCCTGTATAAAAATATATAACTTTCATATTATTATTTTTTAGTAAGACCAGATTTGGTTCTTATCAAATTCTTCCACACGAAAGATGACACATGGTTTGATTATCCAAAACAGATCTGGTAAATTGTTGGCATACTGTACTAACAATTATAAAACCTATCTCTTGTAAATATCTTGCTATATGTTATAATTAACGTGCATTTGAGCACGACACAAGCCACTTCACTCACATTATTATTGCTCAGATTAGCTCACTTGAGTTCACTCGAAGTGAAATGAATAGCCTGTTTAGTTCTTTCACTCGGATAGGAATAGTTTCCAGTTTATGGTTTAAAAGCTTTCTGGAAACGCTTTTAACTCTGGCGATTGCCCAAGAGAGAAAGGTGGTGAGAAATCCACTAGAACAAATTATCGTACAAATATAGTAGCCAGTATCTAAATGAAAATGTTGGGTAAGAACTTTTTAGTAAGTAGAAATGCAGGCAAAGGTATAAACTTTTAGTAACGAAATCGTACAATAGTAACCTACTCAATATGCATCACAATCTTTCACTTCTGTCAACCTTTCACCGTGTCACTATTTAAATTTGAATGGGTTCTCAAGAGGTTTGTACATTGAACCCAGTGAAGAGTGACCAACTGGCTGTGAGAGCATTGCCTAGTTTGATATTTACCCATAGCATTAAAAAATTTATTTGCTAGGGAGTTAGCTTCTACACTTTACACACTTGACTTGACTGCTTGACGCTTGGGTGAAAAATAGATTTGAGTTGTTCACATTGCACTATAGTATGTGAGAAAGTCAAAGTTTACAAATGAGTTTTTCCATTATTTCCTGGACAGGAGGTAAAAAGGTAAGAGTTGCCTATAAACTAGTCGTTTAATAGGTACAAGTAGGGAAGTGAATGAACCACCACTGGGACTCTGCATAGGAAACACAATAGGGTCCCTGAGGTGTTCTAATTGCGATAAAATTTATAAAGTTACGTGTTTCAGAGCTATATGTCTTTTTACTACTTTGTATTTGCATCATGAAGTTTATGGTTGCACTTGGACCGGATGTTAAATGCTTATTGTGACGGTAGTATTCATAGCTGTCCGAGGGTGAAAGTACGAGTTGGATGTAGAGCGTAGAACAAAGTTGATATTATCCACACGGGTAAATGTTCTGTATACTTGGTAATAATAATCAACCTGAGTTGAACTATAACTGGCCAGAATGGAGAAAAAAAGTTTCACCATAATATTATTATGAAGTCCTATCTTGACCACCCAATCACGTCGACTAAAAACCGTGAGAGTTGATTTCGATTGTGAAAGGGAGGAACAACTGCTGGAATGTTCTGATTTCTTTAGTAAATCGATCAATGTAAACAAAATCGGGGGCTAAATAAAAGGCTAACTTTATAATATTTTCATTTTCCCTATTCTATAATGCATATATTAATCTAAAAATCTACCTCTTATCACTCGGCCTTTACTTTAAACATATAAATACTGCATAGTTATAGCTTGTATTGTATAAAAACACAGATGAATTATTAGCAGGTACAAGATACCCTTGCGTCATAAAAATGTTGTAATGCTAATAACCACTGATATGATTGTCTCTGAGGTCACAAAATTGTTTAGCTAAAAAATTGATTGGAGAAAGTAGACCGAGAGGCCAGTCTAAAATCTAAAGCTTATATCTACTACTGTAAAATGTTTTTAAACAAGTTCAATACTGATAAAAGAAAATGAAAAATCCCTAACTCTTCAAGTTCTTGTCTTAAACAGGTCTGGTGGTAACGTTGAAAGTAAAATTGGCTTCGGCTTCATAAAAACTAACGAGTCCTTATATTCTTTTAACACAAAAAATGTTATTTCTTAAAGTTATTTTTTCCCCGTAGTATATATGCCTTTGCATGTTGCTTGTGAAGCTTTCATAACGACAAATTATAGGTGGCTAGCCCAGTTTCGATTTCACTTATGAAAGAATGGTAGGTAAATAAATGTCACATTTTGAGTCTTTCTTTTTAAGGTAAAAGTAGTAAACTGCTTGCCTGGCAGGGATGTTTTTAGATTGTCAGAGAAAATAACTGACTGGAGGCACTACTGGTAGTGGTGCTGGTAATAATAATAGTAGTATGAGTTTTACATTCTCATGTAGTATGTATACTAAAAAGAAAAAGAATAATAATAAAATCGACCTGACTTTATCGACTGGGGGTTTGTTTTGCAAAACTCTTTTAGCGAATGACTGAATGAGCCTTACCTTTGAATAGATTGGAAGGAATATTATTATGTTATTCTTATTTATATTACCTCCTACTATTTTATAGATATTCGGGGATATCTATGGATGGATGTCTGGAAATAAAGGAAATAATCCATTACATTGATAGCTTTCAAAGATCTTGGATAAGAAGGGTGGCATCCCCACCTGAAATAAAGCAATTTTGCTTGTAATACTTTCTCTTTGCTTACTTATTATGGTTTATCTTTACATACATGATTGTTGTATTGGTATGTACATTGCTATTATAATTTTTGGCATGCAAATGGACAAGGACGACTGATATTTCGATATTCGGATTACAAACATTTTTATCGTAGTAAACAGAACTATACAACTGTTCTTTCCAATCATTTGGGTACTTTGCGTATACATGCATGCATATGCGTGCGTGATTTCAAGTCACAAGGACTCACGAAACTTTCTTTATGTTGTTTAGCAAAATGAGAAGGTTGTTGTGTACAAAAGTTTCCTGAAATAAAATGTTATTTTTATGTAGAAATCACATGTTTGAAAACACGAATGGTATTACATGACGCACAATATAACTACTACTTTCATTCACAAAATTCACAATATCTTTTGTACTAATGGAAATTCAAGACATTTTGTAAACAATGTACGGCAATTAAAGTAAGCCGTACTTCGATTAGCAATTACTGTCCCATCCATCCTCTTGCCAATTCAATCCTTAGTAATTTATCAGGTATGTTGAGGATATGTAATGGAATGTCAGTTTGAGAATACAAAAGCTTTTCAAGGCCCCATAAAATTCACGTAGCTTGCAAACACCCTAAACATTCCAGGTACCTGAATTGAAAGAATTTTTAATGTCAGGAAATACCATGCAATTTTAAAGCACAGTAAACGACTAATACAACATTAAGGTAAAATAAGGTAATCATTCGGTCTTTTAATGAGGATTATCCAATCACTACCAACTATTTTTTAGCCTTTCTATTAGTCTATTGAAGGATAAAAGCACTTATAAAATATAGGTAATCAAATCCAAAAATGATAACCAATCAGTCTTTTAACTCTATTATTATATACCATATGTTTTGTTATAAAACAACTAAAGTTGTATTGTTTGTTTGATTTATAGCTTTTTCCTTGAAGCAAATTGATTTTGATTTAAAAAAGCAAAATATTACCCTACTTCCATTAAAGCTTGGCAAAATGAATATAATTTATTTTCATTGAATCAAATGCATAAATATACAATAGTGATGGAAATGGTGTACAGTGAAAGTAAAACATATATTATCATCAAAAATGAAGTGAAAGTGGAGAAACCTTGGTACAGAATGGCAAAAAAGTAGCTGTCAATAAGAAATGTGCCAAGGCAAGGAAAAACTCTCATGGTGGAAATCAAAAGTAGCGATAATCATTCATGCATACATCTGTTTTGTCTCTCTTGTCTATATCATCAGTAAAAAACATAAACTGGAACTGGAAACCCTCCCATCCCGTATAATATACTGCTGATCTGGCCAATTCTTTACTAACATTAACTAAGGTCAGCCATCCCCCCTTAATGCTAGTGAGTTGTACAACTACTAGAAATATATATAAGAAAAATTTAGAGAAAATTCTTCAATTTCAATTCAACAAAAACTGGATTATCATTCAAGAGAGTAGGCTATTAAATATTCAAAGGATTTCCTCATTTGTCTCAACGACTTTCTCCAACCCATCAAATGCATACAAATAGCAGTGGTAGTACTAGACTACTTTAGACAGAATGAAAGAAAGTCTCCTACTGACTGAACTCAATTGCTTATCTCATAGCTCTACCACTCTACACTACAGAGTGGATCTAAGTAATCCAATTCAGCTCAGTTATCCTACCCTACCCTTCATGGCCCTACTGTGCTTTTTAAGTTTTGTCTTTCATTCTTCCTTTCTCCACACATTTATTCTTTCTCACGGTCTACACAACAGGAGAAAGGAAAGCAGATTGATTGCAAAAGTATATATAGTAGTATGGTTTCGAGAATTTACACTCACCAAAATACAAAGGTTTCATGAGCAGATGTATCATTCAAATCATCACATCCCTATTTTCAGTATTGGATAATAACTGATAAAATATAAATTATGACAATGCCTATGTTGGGCTATATGTTGTAGATGCGCCTTTCTGTTTTCTCAAGGACTTGCCCCAGTGCCACAAATTGCTCCACTATCCTAAATTAGGAATGGCTTGATAGTGCTTCATGTGCATCTATTTTGGTTCATCAAAGGGTTTCAAGCTATAATATAACTTTCATCTGATACTTCACAATGACAGTTTGACATAGTATGTATGTAACCTTTAATGTCGCAGATTCCTTTGACTTATGATAAAAAGCTCGTTGATGCGACAAGTGTTGCTAAACTAATACTAGAGATCCTTTGATATAAAGCTCGGGATGACTTTGGTCGGGTGGTGACTGCCAAAAAAAAGTAGGACAAGACATGCAATGTGGGATACAGGACATGAATAGCTTAATGTTTCATCCACTTTGTGAAACATTCCCAGAAGAAGGAAGGAAGCATCATTTCTGAATCTGCTTTTTGTTGTGAAATGAAAGGTTTCCCAAATTAGGTAGTATAATCAGTCAGTTAGTACTGACTTATATACGCCATACGCAGACTAGCTTCCTTTTTACCCGTAACGCTGTGATTTATAATAGAAAAAAGAATACAATGACAATGGAGAAATAATATTCAGGTAATAAAAACGAAATGAGCAATAATATAATGGAAAAAAGATGAAAAAGACCATTTGCGCTAGCTTCCTTTCTCTGGGTATGTAACATCCTCAGGTCTTCAATGAAATAACTATTACTCAAATAAATGACAGCATCAGAAGTACAACAAATGAGGCTTTTTGTCAAACTGTCAAAAATCCATTTTTCTTACATAGAGCATTTTTAATGTATGGTATGGCATTTGTCGAGTCGATCTTCCTAATCTTAAGCCACTGCTTGCAAAGATGGTAGTAGAGTAGAGTTGAGCATACCTAGTTTGAATTGCTTTGGTTTTATCAGCGTATAGTAGGATTATGATTTTATGAAAAAAAAACAGCAATCTACTCCATATTTTTAGTGTCTATGGGCGGAAATCAGTAAGGATGTTTCCTAATTGTAAACCTTTTGACAATAAAGCCATTATTATATTAATAAAGCATGGTTTAGTACTTTTATCCTCAGATGCTCCATCAATTAATACAAAGTAAATGCAAAGAAAACTGTTTTGTCAGATTTGAGGACTTTACTAAATCTGCATCCTTTATTTAATTTTTCTTCACTTAAAAGTCAACATCAACAAATTATAAATAATTTTTCAACGCTTGCATCACTTTAAAGCTTAAAGGTAAATTGTTTTCACTTGAATTTAATACGAGTTGAATTATACAATAATACGTTGTTCATTCATTTAGTTAGAAGTCATTTTATCATGAAAAAATAAACTTAATTTTATTTTCTCCCAAATTTTGGTAAAAGTCTGTACTTTCATTTAGCTTTAGGAGTAAAAAACTTCAGTAGGGAAATAGATCCTTTGGCTGCTTTTTGAAATTCTTTCGCTTTGGCATTTGTTTTTAAATTCTATGAGTAAAAAAAGTATTGTCAATTCAATAAGATAAGAAGAAACTTTAAAGAAATACATAAAACAGTAAAGTAACAAAATAACTAACCGCAGAAGAGTTGACAGTAGATGCATTTTTCGATGAACCATAATCTTCTAAAGGTTCAACTAGTACAGATCCATTATCGATCACCTTTGCCTTTTTGTTCTGACCTTCATCGGAAATACCAGAATCATTTTCACCCTTCCGTTTTGTCCCAGAGTTCTTTTCTTGAACAGTCGGAAGCCCGAACTTTGTAAAAAGTTTCTTTTTTAGTTCCTCTTGCAAGTATTCGCCAACGATTTCACAGGCATACCACAGATACTTCTCTCGACTTAAAACAATATAATTGAACAATTTACTAACTGGTGGTACATAAAATTACGATTGCTGGATGCTCAGCATAATTTGCGCGAACTCGAAAGTATGCTATGATATGCAATTGATCCTTACTTTCATTGATATTGAAAATGCAGACGAAAAGGACTTGCGAAAATGACTTACAATTGTTTGTGACACGCTTTTATAAAGTTTACATTAATGCTTACTTTTTTTCGACTCCATTAGAATCTGCTGAACTTTTCGTGAAATTACTCGATATGGAAGCTTCAGTATTTGAAATATCTCTTTCAGAAAGAAAGCTAAGGGTTCTTTCTACCTTTTCCGACAACCACGCAAGTGCATTTTCTTCTGAATATTTAAAGGCTATTATGTCGTCACAAACTGTCAAACAACACAAAACTTGCAATAAAATAAATGTAATACGGTCATAGTGCTCTTCTTTTGTTGGTGACATTTACTGACCTTTCTTAGCTGCAATATTCTCTAATTGGTTTGATGAGAGAAGTTGGGAGCATAAAATGTCAACTACTGAGCTACTTGGAAGTTCTTCAATTAGATGATCTCTCAGAGGTTTTGCTTGGGTAGACTAAAAGTAAACGAACAAAAAAGGTTGTACATAATAATAAGTAAAAGTTAACTTGGACACAATTATCCCACATCGATATAATCTTCCACATTACATGACTGTATGTAAGAAAATCATATACCGTTAAAGGTTGACAATAAAAATTACCTTCATTAAAAGGGGCAAGACCATAAAAAGTGGATCTATTGGAGTGCTCACATACAAGTTACCTTTAGACGAAACATTTCAAATCTTGCAGTTTAGATAGCAATAAGATAATAAAATGCTAAATAGAAGGTACAATGTTTTATGATTACATACCATCTGATACAACACTATCATCCAAGAACCAACTCCTAAAAATGTCAAAAGCGAAATATTAATGGCATAATCTATAATGAGAATTGCACAACTCATATTTGACATAAATCTATATATTTCTGTTGTAGTCCACCCAAATTACCTTGTTTCATTTTCCATAGTCATAATTTCATAAAGAAAGAACTTTTTTGATGCTTTATCACCGGCATCGCTTTCTTTATTTGTCCGCCGAGTGTCCATTAGGAATACGGCTTTATGTCCAGTTCGAGGTTGAGTCAAAGTAACTTGCTCCATATTCTTCCAGTCACTTTCTCCAACACCTTAATGATTAAAAACGTTAGTTAGCAAGGCAATTGTTGATTTTACAAAATCTGTAGGGAGAGATAAGATAAGAACAAGAAGGTAGGCAACCCATTAATCAAAAGGAAAAACCACCGGAACTGACCTTTATGAACAATCATCATTTTGCGGCTAGACCTTGACGAAGGTGGGAAAGAGGTCGTAGCATCATTTTCAGCATTATTTTCATCTTCTTTATTTTCCTTTGTTATTCGGCCATTAGATCTAGTTGACTTTTTCGTTGTCGCAACTTCTTCTTGCTCCAAATCAACAGCATCATCGTTTTCTGAGTCTGACGATGCGATTTCCATAACTTTGCTTTTACGACCCTTAGATTTCGACATGATTTCTATCTCTACCCTTCTGATCTTTCGACTCTATCTATATTTATTGAGTTTTTTAAATTTATATTATCTGTGAAAAGTGACGATGATTCCGAAATTCCAATTCAATGATTGTGGATTGATGACAATGACAACAAGGGGGAAACTGACTGTGGATGTGGACTGAGGTAGAAGTAGAAGTCCACGCACAGACACAGGTCACAGGTTGAAGGCTTGAATGTCACACGGTCGTCACTTCAGAAGAATAATGTCAAATGTCAAACAAAAGTACCCAAACGAAAGACCAACAAAACACTAAAAACACTTCTTAAAAAGAAAGTGCAAAGTAAAGTGTGTGATAGCGTGAAGCGAAGGAAAGAATATAAAGAGAAATCACAAAACAAGAAAAGACTTCCGCGCGTTTTCAAAGCCGGGTTGTTTTTATTTAGGAAACAGATAGGACTCACGTGAGACAAACAAAAGGCGCCTGCTGCTTCCTTCAAAATTTACTTTATCTCTCTTGTTTTCCAAATTTCAATCATGAAAAACAACAATTTTTTGATTTTTACTCTCTAATTTATATTTTAACAATTTCTCTTACATTTATTTGAAATCGTGTAGTCTGAATGGACAAGCAAATATTAATATCAAATGTTAATAAAATAGATATAAGTAGTTTCTTTGTTATTTTTCAAGATTTTGTATTTTTACTCTGACGCTG
>JAQGAA010000973.1:0-18043 GCA_034696425.1 Isotoma viridis | reverse complement strand
TACATGATTATGATGGCTGTAGTTGTGTGTGGTGCTAGAAGCAGAAAATAGAGTAAGGAGTCATTTATCTATGAAAAAATGGGTAAGATCCCCCAATGAATTTCTCCAGTATGCAAGAATGCGTTCACGTCTTGACTCAATCTTCTGGGATTAAGTTAATTCTACAGATGCCATTTTGTCTTGGGGTAACTTTCTACTTCTAGAATTTCTAGATACTTGCACACAATCCATACAATTCTAACCAACCGAGACTGCATCACTAGTCAACTTAAATGTATAAGAAAGGAAGAACCACCAGTCAGGACTAGATACACCCTCTCACTAGAATTAAAAGATTGTAAGCTGCATTCAAACCAAAACCGTTGCAATTGTATACAGTTCCTTCGTTTCCGCCTTTCTCATTTTTCAACTGTTTCCAGCAGGACCCTTCGAGAATTTCCTTTAAACGCAACTTATTTAATTATATTTTATATACAGAGAAAGCGTAGATGAAGATACTTTAAGTACGATGATTTTTTATATTGATAGTCAAGAAACTGTAGAAAGCGAGATAACTAGAGTCTTTGGTTTTTAAATTAAATATCATCTTAACATAATGGTTGAAGCATAATAATTCAAAATTGAATAGAATTTTCTCTCATGCAAATTATTTGGCATATAAATTATTTTTATGCTACGAGCTATCTTCTTCATGCATGATACAAATTCACGTTGCTTTTCAAATTAAAATTAAAAAGTAGGATAATATGAATCAAATATTTTTATCAAAGCAAAGTTGGCAGTGGCAGTGTGTGAGGAAAGAGCATGCTCTAGATCCCAAGATTATTAGACGTGTTTAGATTTCATTGAAACTCCCAACAACATACATAAAAATAAAAATAAAACCCATGAGAGGAAAGAAGACTTTGTTTATGTACCCAAAATATTTTAAAGAGTAAGTGCGGAGTGGAAAGGTCTGATTTAGTTTATCACTCTTTGGTTGATGACCCTAAGGTCTACCAGTACTGTTGTGTATGTATTTATCCGTTCTTGTCCCATTGTAGAGTTTGCATGTTCAGGTCACATCCTAAAACTTTGACTGAAAGGTTGTTCGAAATGCCCTATTGCCCATTCCATTAGGTTTCTAACATCCTATCTGTCTGTTTGAGATATTACTATTATCTAGGTATGCATTGGCGTGGAGGCGTGGATTTTCTATAGAAGAACCTTCTTGCTTTACTCAGAGGAAAACGGTGTGATATCGTGCAAATTTAATATTAATGTTGGCACGTAGAGTGTGATTTATAGCTATATTTCACATCATCCTTGTACAAGATACAAGATCTTCATACAACGCGACCACATGCAATGCCACAACGGACAGTACACAAGAACAGCCAGTACAAAACCAAACACACTCTGCCACTACCATCAGCTATCAACATTCCATTATTATTACCACCCCTTTTGGATGATTACTATCAAACTCTCTGAGCAGTACTCTCTGCTCTTCAACTGAACATTTTCCACTACATTATAGAGCACAATTTTCTCTAACAATAATATCGGCCTGGTATCTAGGTACACTTTTGGGGAAAGTTTAGGTGAAAGCACCAACGCATATTTACTCACACACAGTGTAGAGAATATGATTAAACTTATGTAGAATTTAAGTCAAAAAGGTTTGTACCCATATCTACCCGTAGTACCTAGAATAGGGTAAGTAAAGTAGGTAGTTAAAATAAGTAGATTGCATGCAGTTCAAACTCTGACCACGCCCATAATGCACTGTCAACGTCTCTTGCATCTTCTCATCAATCTCGACCTCCACCCCTTCATTACCCCTTCATTCGTGCATTGAATCTATCGAGGATTGTAAATCATTGTAAATTACTCCGGAAAATGACTTCCAGCCAAGTTTGGAAAGTTAGGATTAATTATTGGGCACATTTCCTGCTTAATAAACATGTAAAATTTACTTCAACTTCTAAACCACATTTGTCTATTTAACACATAAAACCCACGTATCCTTTTACACCTATTTGCGATATATCTTGATGATTTCACGTGAATAAATAACCCCAGTAGGTGAAGACACACCTTAGATGCCTAGATTTAACAAGACAAATAAATAAGTTGAAGAGATTGTGTATCCCCCATATTACATACGCTTTAAAACCCTATTCATTCTCTTAAGAAAAAATTCATGTAGCAGACAATTTGTTTCTTTGTATGCATCTGGTGAACTACTTCTAAATTCTAAATATTTATTTTATGAAACCTTACTTACTTACGAGGTTTCAGTCCCAGTGATGTTGTTTCGCTAAAAAGGGAATCGAGGCTAAGTTGCCCCCAAAGGCTTAAGTTAAGTTACGTTTGTGCACACGGGCTGCCACTGCTGATTCTTCTATCCCTAACAATACCTCCCTCGTGTGTCATTGCATTTCAGATCTTGTTTCTTTTCTTCCTTCCTCCGGCTTTTTTCCCTCACCTTGCAAAAGTTATCTATTGCTAGTTTTTTTAGAATATACACACTGTTTTTTGGTAGGGATTGGGATAACGCTAGAAAATTCTAGCTTAGGCAATTCCTTCCTAGGTTTTTTTACACGGCTGAGGTATTACCTATGTAACCTTGTTGGTAAGCAAAACGCAATACGTGGACTGAAACAATCCTATCGTTATAGACATATTGTGTTGTACTGTAGTTTACCTACTTAAAAACGTATTTTTCCTTCGCTTTTGGCAACTCTTACATGGAAAAACAAGCCCTTCTTCTGAGGATTCGTGTTCAAAAATGCAGTTTTGTAATCCGCGTCTAATTTACTATGCAGCGAGTTCTTGTAACAAATGGAATCTCTTGTGCAATATAAATTTAATACCTTCAAGTCCCAAAGTACTAAAAGGGTTCTCTGTTGAAAACATGAGAAACGGAGAGTGGAAGGCTGACTATTTCTATTAAAGGACTTTTGTGTACTAGTAGATGTGGCGTTTCTTATTAAATTTTCAGAAGCACATTTTTAACTCAGTCAAGACATTTTTGCGTATAATATACCTCAACCAGGGATTTGTGGCTCGATAGTATTAAAACCTAAGTCTTAAACTTTACAAGAATGCACAATACAGATCAATTTATTACATGTATCGATACATGCACGAATAAATCTGACATGAAAAGTGAAAACATAAGCTTCCTTGTCGTGAAGTATAATCATCAAAATTAAGGACAGGCCATTTATCTTGTTGACCTTGTTGGATGACGTAAACTACAAAAAATTACTAAAATCTACGGCTAGCATTATAAAATTTACACACGTACATCATAACATTATGCATCTCTATAAAATCTTAATTTACTCTGATCCAAAGTACAAACACATTCCGCTTCACTAATGGATAATGGAAATAAATGAATTGAGTAAAAACACCGAAAACTATACTGTCAAGCATGAATGTAACCTGTGTTTCAGCTTGTCAGACTAACAAAATATACAGTCCATTATGTACTGTATATATATATGTCTAATGTATGTTATGTTCGATAGATTGAATAGAGATTTTTGTCCTAATAGCTTCAATGTTTTTCCTCATCATCAGTCAGCCTACAAAAGGATCATTCTCTGAATGAGTCGACTGAGCTGGGAAAAAGCAACAAAACTGTGATTAATCTGCAAAGTTGCAAAATCCTATGGAGCATTTTACTAATGTGTAGCAAATGGTAGATAGATTATACATAAGGAGCAACATACATGAAATTACATGGGCGTTTCCCACGCAGTTATATGAAACATTAAAGAAGGCTTGCTTTCTGGCATTTATCTTTTATTATGTATTAGAGTTGAGTACAAGAGAAAGCACTGGAATAGATAGAATCTCTTAAATCCTTAACAATGTTTCGTCTTTTGAATATCAAAGCAATTCTCACATCTCATTTATTATCAGAAGTCCATTCCCCCTCCCACAACCTCCGGCAATTATACAAAGAGGAGAGAGAGGAGATTTCTCCATTTAAGAAGAGATCTACTCTGGACTCTTGAGTAGTTATTTAAGACAGTGAAATGTTCATAGATAAGAGGTTCATAATCTATTTGAGATTAAAGTATCATACTTATTTACAAGGTTTCCTTTATTTTATTCTTGAAATCATTCACGCATTCACATTCCATGAGAATGTTATGAACTTTTAATTTTGTCTCTTTTGACCTTTTTCGTTTAACGGATTCCGCATTCAATTGTTCATTTTGCAGGCTAGCTAGAATGCAATGCAATCGGTTTCAGGCAAATTCTCAGACAAAAAGTTTATCTTACAATGGTAGAAAAACAATGCAATATTTATTTATGTACACACACGTTTCAGAAACGAATCTGATTAGGTATTGTATTTGTGTATCTTTTGAATATACAATCTAAAGCAACTAATTTACTTTTGACAGCAGACCAATTACTTATCTAGCCCTTGTTTTAAATTTTAATAGTAATCGTGTTTAATATAATGGTACTTAGATTGTAAAAACTTTTAAGTTTTTGTCCTATGCAACAATGAACCTTAGTTTGTATCAATTTTTTTACTCGTTTCATCTCTACTTGTTGGTACTAATAATACTAATAATTTTTGTAATTTTAAAATTCAATTATTTTCTTGAATAGGGACACTAAACTCATTGAAAATACGTGCTCATTTCATTTACTTACGAAATCCCGTTATAGATACGACGTATGAGCAAAACATAATAGAAGCTCAAATCAGCAATATTACAAGTCGTAAATGATAAGGAGAACGAGCATAGATCAACATAAAATAAAGAGTGAGAGTCTGCTTTTGGTAGCATTGATATAAAAAACTAGAACATTTGGATAAAATCAGCCTTTACAAAAGCTTCTAGAGAAAAATGGCGAGAGCGATTTGGTTTTTATGGGAGCAGTAGTTAACTGCTAGTAAATGATAAAATGGGCAATAAAATCCGACTTGAGGATGTCACTAAAGTCAGCTCATCATTCATATAAAAATTAGAGCAGACATCAGCCATTGCAGTAATATTATGCGTCTTCTTTTTGAAGTAAGAACAAGCTTAATGCAAAAAGACACACGTCATCTTTAACTTTATAACTTATGGAAATAATTCTCGTTTTTGAAAATAATTCCAATTTAGGAAAAGAAACTAAATTGTAATTTTTTTTCAAAATTCTGGGGAATCAATAATTGTCCTGGGCAATTTTATAATATTTGGTAAATAAATAAATTTCTTCATTTGATCTTTTATTACTTGATTAATTATGTATGTAATTTGGATGGTATACCTTATGCTGTTCTGCATATCTAGATCAAAATACATAATGAAATAACTCTCAACTCAAACAAACTACATCTGAATTTAAAAAAATAACAGTTTGAACAGCAACACGACACGAGCTTATACGGATTTACAATCTGAATTTGATGTTTCAACTGTTTGTCAAATACAATAGATTTTTACTCGATATCTTATGTCTCCTGCCATCAAAATTAATTGTACGTTCATCTCCGATACACTTGCAATAAATTAAATATCTCATGTATTAAATTACAATAGTGGTAGAAGTAGAAACATTATGTTTATCAAGTACTTCTTGCATCTCTCAAAATATACATACATAGATTTACGTCCATAGACCTAATATAAACCGAAATTCAACTCTTGCCTTCAGCTCACATCCAAAGGGTAAGACGTGTTACTTATCGTATATAAGTAAAAAACGAAGAAGGGATAAAGAAAATTGGAAAGAGGGATTTGCAGAATATTGAAATCTAAAGTGTATTGTAAGTAAAGAGAAAAGCTAAAGAAGTCTGAAGAAAAAGAAGACTTTGTGATATCCGAGACTAGAAGATATTTTATATTGAGAAAATAATACATAGTACTGTGTGAGCTACTCTCTACTATTTCCTACTACCACCACTGGTAATATGGATTCCTATTTCTTCTGCATAACCCTTTTCACATTTTATACACACACTTTTCTCATCCCTTGGCTTTGATTTATTCGATTTAGTTGATTTTGCATATGTAACCTTTATTGCTTGGTGTCCGATATCCTTAGAAGAAAGTAAGGAGTAGTGGGGGATTCGATAAATCAGCTAGACATAAGTAGGTGAAGGATTATGCTTCTTTTTTATTAAAGACGGCATGCATAACATAACACCCTTAAGACAAGAAGATTTAAGAAATACTACCTAGTTTGCACATTCCATGTTTGTATTTTAAGTGTATGTGTGTGTGTGTGTGAAGACATTAATGTTGTTCTTCTGTTAAAGAAGTGAATTCATTTTACATTACTCTTATGAGATTTCTTATGAACTAGGAATCTATTAGAATTTTGATTCATTTTGTAAGCCTTTCTTATTTTTTATGTGTAAAGTACATGCACGATGCACAGTATATGATAAAAATATATAGAGATTTTAAAAGGGAAAATTTTCTGTAGTAAAGTGTATCTTTTGGTATAAAATGGATTCGAACGTAGGGGCATGTTACTCTGAATTGAAATGAGTCTATTAAGACTTTCTCCACGTTTTCACCTATTTTATTTTCATCAATTAAATTGTGGGAAAGCACCATTCTGTAGAAATTGGGTTACAGTTAATTAACTCTTTTGCACTATCCAAATCGTTTTAAGTAGTTAATTAACGAATTATTTTAATAGAAGTGATCCAGTTAAGATAATATGTCCAAATTCAATTATCCAGGTTGCTTTTTGTGAACAAATAAGTATATTGTATTTATTAGGAATTTAAAAAAGTCAACTGGTGTATTAGAAAGCAACAATATAAACTCAACTACGATAGCATTTTATTATCATGGTATTTTCTTCCGTTTTACTTTTACTGTGACTTTCTCCAATGTTCTAAAGGATATAGAAACCTAAGTAATAAAGATCAAGTTTTTCAAGTAAACTGTCAGAAGGAAGAATGGTTCCTTTGCCTTATTGACTTCCGTCGGCTATTGCTACGCTTGTATGACCACGGTGGTAGTGTTCGCTTTCTCACTGATCTTTCGTGGTAAGAATCATGCAACACCATCATCAGTAGTAGTAGTTCAAGAAAGACTCTAGGTATTGATACTGCTACTCCCGACATTAATCATTTTTTTGAGTTAGAAGGAAGCATTCATGTCGGAGCCCTTTGTGAACCTTATCGAGTAATCAAGTGAGAATGCATTGAACTTTATCACAAGAGCTTTACATCATTTCCGTTTTTCAGCACCCTTCAGCCTGCTGTCTCTATAAGATTTAAAATTCAAGCTGGTACATTATCTTAAGGTCTTTTTCGTCAAATTTTCAAGGTCAGTGAAGTTTTGGCCTTTAGGGAAAAATATAGCAGGGTAAGTAGGTGGTATAACATTACTATGTTGCTTATGACTATCAGTATAAGTTACACATTGCGTGACTCATGACTGACACTAGACGCCATTATCATCAGTCCCGTTGACATCAAATAAGATCATTGCAGCTAGTCTCTGAGATTTTTACGATATGATTTATTGCAACTTTACAACACAAACGAATTGATCTTTTTTTTGAGTTGGATAATTTGGTGCATTCTGTTTCTACAAAAAAAAAGTTTAAAAGGGTTGATCTACTAGTACTTCTTCTGTTTGTGAAGACCTCTTTCAGTTTTCCCTGTTCCCAGATGATGATACGTGCTTTGGCAGTTCATCCAACAGGAACCAAAAAAGCAAATCATTGAAGACTTTTCAACTCACCCAAGAATGAGAAGTGGAGAAAGTCGACAGGAGAAACCGAGGATAGAAAAATGGGTCGTGTCATAAAATCCTCCGAACCAGAAATGATATCCAAAGAAGCTAACTTATTTTGGAATGATGCCATATGTTAGCCGACGAGACTCCTTCATAATTCTGCTGATGGTCCCAATAAGTCCCATGCCTCCTTCGTATCGTCGTCATCGTCATCCCCTTAAGTTTGCTTTCATGTATTTTGGCTTCTTTATTCATATCTCGCCCGTTTTATTACCAAATAAAAATCTTCATGAATACTACCCCAAAAATCATCTAAGCTATTCACTCATCCTTTCATCTATCTTCAACTACCGTTCTGTGACATCCCCAACATTATATAAATACTAAGGCAGTTCCGCTTTTATTTATCAATATAATCATACCTATTTGTAATTCCATTAATAATGGGCATCATGGAATCAGCATTTTCTTTGAAAAACGTAAATTTCTGTTGCATTTATGATCAGCTATATATGTGAACATGTGAAAAATTAAAAAAATATCCTCGTTCACACAATGCAATATTGCATAAATGACAAAAAAAATTAATTATACACACACACATATTTACATCACTAATTATTAAGAAAGATCAAATAAAAATCACAATTCAACTTACGGCTTTACTACATAAAATACTTTACTTGTCAAAAACTGATCTAATTTAACTCTAAGATTCTAAAACTTTTCTTAGCCTTCTGTCAAAAAAAAAAGTTTCTTGTAAATGATCCCTCCCGTGACGCTCGCATCTTCTAAAAAATTAAAATTATGCAGCTAAAACTACCAACCACTACCAATTTATGTAGTTACATGTTCAACACGTAAATCCCTAAACAAACAAATATTCCTCAACGAGGCCACGAATAAACTATCTCAAATCTCAAATTCCATAAAATTCATCCATAATATAACGAGCATAACAAAACATGAAGCCTGAAAGAAGAAATCCCAAGCTTAAATCAAGACAATTATTCCACATGTTCATTCACTGCTGTTGCTTGCTTTCCTCTAGAACTAGAAACTTTCCCATTATTTCCCTCACTTTAGCCCACTAAAAACTCAACCATTTGGAAAAGACACACAACACTACTATCGGGTTATAGTATAAAGACAGAGCAACCGTACTTAAAAAGCAAAGCGGTAATAAAAAGAAATCTGAGGAAACAAAGGAAAGCACAAGACAACACAAGAGATAATATTCAATGCTCCTCTACTTTAACAGTTCACAAGCTTTATGGCTCGAATATGGCTTGTCATTATGCGTTTTTTACTCGTTCTGGTATTTCTAAGATTCTACTACCACCACCATCTTACTTATTACACTTAGTTGCATTTTACATTTACTCTTTGCCAAATAAGAAGCTAATGACTATTATGATAAGGGGACTGATAAAGAGGACTCAATATTTTATTAGCTCAATGGACTTAAGCTAACATGAGCCGAAACACATGTCCAGCAGCATCAGTAGTAGTAGTACTAGTATTACTACTACTACTGATGAACTATTGGGCTGTGTAGTAGTAATACTTACACAAGAAATAAAGTAATGCGTCTAACCAACGGTTGGCATCATAAATTATTTCTATTGCAGAATAAATGTATAAGTCTTAAGCCCTTGAAGATCTCTTAAAACCGTTACCAAGAGCCAAAAGGCACGTTTCCTTTTGGGCTAAATGAAATATTTTGGGTTTTAATACTAAAATATCTAGTAGTCCAGAAAATAAAAAGTAATATGGGTATCAATCATTCATGAAACTAAAATTTCTCACCTGGTTCGACCCGGAATTAGGGGAATATCCATGTTCTCTTAAATCATTCTACACAGGAAAGAGAAAAGCATGAACAAAAATTCACGCCTGTCTCAACTCAGGGAGTCAAAAGTTTTTTGGAAAGAAATGCAAACAAAAGTTCACAAAGTAAATGTGCGTAAGTTAAAATTATAAAAGAAAGACTAAGTGCGTATGCATTTTTTCTAGAAGGAAAAGACCGTAAGAATTTAATCAAAATAGAGTGAAAAATGGGTGTGAAACGGTGTCACATAATAATATCCTGAAACTATATTCTTTCTTCGAATAACAATAGTAAACCATTTTTTACAACTTTCTAGTACAATATTACTAACGTAGCCACTCAAGCCGCTAGTTTTGGTAAGTGATACATACTCTGTATAGCACGGACTAGTTATCAAATAGATGTGATAGATACAACTCAACCACCACAAACTTGGTAGTGCAAGTAGTTGTAACTGTAACGTTGGTGGTGGTAGGTATCCTGGAGTTTGGAGGCCCAAAAGCTCCCAGCATGGGAGGAAACTTAATCTATAAACTGAAGCTGTGGGAGAGTCATTTATAATCCCCAATTTCATTTTTATACTCCTTTCTCCTAAGAAAACTTTTCTTTTTAGGTATGTGCAAGTTTTAGTAACAAAACTGTAACTCTAACCTTCACCACATTCTTAACCTATTATGGATACATTGCCTTATAGAAAATGAATTCGACCCAAGCTAACCCTATCGTGGGGAATAATTCTACTCGCATAAGCCAAGCCACCCCTGCCTGTGTTCTTAATCTAAGTAACCCTTTGAGCTTCTCTTTCTTATTACTATTATTATTACTACTTTTATTATTACTTTGCATAGAAGAATTAAGTTCAGGAAGAAATGTAGACTCTTTGTTATGTAACATTTTCCATGTTTTCACCACGGACAAAATGAGCCTTGGATAATGGCGTGATTTTTGGATTAATTACGCAATTTGAATGTAAATTATTTCTACAAGTGTACCACACAACTACCAACATCATTACTACCTAATTCATTCAAAGACCGAATTCACTTACGATTATGATTTATCCTCTCCACATACCATTCTTTGGAATGGTCTTTATTTTATAGAACGTTTAAATAGTTTTAGACTCTTATTTCGGGAAATGCATTGAAACGCACTGAGACCTTTGACCTCTGTTCAATTGGAAAATTCCAATTTGTAAACAACATTACTTTAACTACTATATAACCTTAGTATGTTCTTATGCTAAATCCTTCCACCACAACGGACGACTTTCTTTGCAAAAGAGGAACTGAACCACTGAACCTCAACTTATATTTTCAACTAAAGGATTCATGGATGAAGGTCTTCTTCCTTGGCCTATCGTGAATTACGATTATGAGGAAGGGATTCCGCAATAAAAATACTTGCCATAATTGGTAGACGATTCGTATGTATGAGCTTCACTCAACTTCAGCTCAAGGGGAAGTATTCGGTATTACAGTCCCAAAGCATTTGTATTGTAGCTAGCATTCAGCGATCAGCATTTCCTTAGTTATATTCTATCTCTTACTTTCAGTTTAGACTTTCACCATGCCTATAAGAGTCAATGTGGTATATACAGCACTAACTATTTTATAGATACAGAAACTGCTTCCATCAGACCTGACTACATGGTACACAGTATCCTGTGCTACCAAGTAATACCAAGTAGAGATAGATACATGCCTCTCTGATGCTGATGCTGCCTTAGTTGATCCCATAGCATTTTCTCCGTCATTGTCGTATTACCCACAAGAGTTTTGTCTCTAGGGTATAATTCTCGTAAATATTAAGGGAATCGTCTCAAACCCTAGTAGAATCTTGAATCTCTTGACTCCCTACATAGAAGAGAAAGTGACTTGTCTTGAGTCTTCAGCCATGACTTAAACTAACCTATGAAATCTCATAAGATAATATAAAGTCACATCTTTAGCTCACCCTGGCCTTTGCTTCTTCCTTTACATTGTAAAATTTTACATCGGGTTGTTCGTCCTGCTAGTTAGGATCCAACGAACTGGATCATTCTGTTATTAGTGTTATTGCAATTGAAATGTCAACAACTTTCGCCACTGCTACTTGTGTATCCTCATCTTCATCTATAGCATTGGATCTGCGGCTGGGCTATTCAACTTCTAAACAACTAAACCTCAATACCAACCACCATCAACTATGCAGTATGAAAAGGAATAGTTTTACTTTTTAGATATGCCGTGTAATTTTATGATAGTAAATAAAGATACCGTCTTAAGGATAAAACAAAATAACCTTGGTAGAGATGCATTTTCTTTGCACTTTGAATATTTGCATCTGTGTGTTGCAAACAATGCTAACTTTTATTATCAGTGAGGAGTTGAGGATAGCAATTTGAGATGATATTGAATAGCTGGCATAATAATTTGCACTTGAAAATTTCTTGACAGAATCTTCATACAAGAATAAAGTGACTTCCTTTATTGTTATGAAGGAGTCTTTCTTTGAAATTTTTGATTGTATTGTTGTGTGATGTGATGATGGTGCTTGATTTTCGTATGGGCACTATACCATTAGGCTACTAGTATGGATATTTAGTCTACCTATCACCAATACCCTTCACGCTTGTCAAAAAAAATTACTTTACTTTAAGACTTTCACCATGAAGTGAAATCCATAAGGAGCAATAGGTACATCATAGTCAGTACTATTTAAGGTATACACATGGTAGGTAGAATTTTTTCAACTATAATAGTAACAAAATGACGGATTGATTTATTATTGCAACTTCCCAGTGAATTCTTTCCATTCTTTCTATTATATTTACAAGGTTCTCTCTTCGTCTTTCCCCTTTCTCAATAGTGAATGAAAAGAAGAAATCAGTAAGAGCACCAAGGGTTATGGCCAAGTTACATGCGGTCTATTATGTATTGAATTCTGCATGAATAATAATATCTTTCTATTCATTCGCCAACACCACAAACACCACCATCTTCATCGTATGTAAAATACCACTGGTTGGTGTGTCTCTATACCTCATGTATAGTTCTGCTGTTGAATTCTTCCTTGCTTTCTTGTTTCCGTCCGGTACCACTACCACCCATCCGATATCAAAACTACTCCCAATACCGTTTTAGATATGACATGCAAAAAACGACCGGGCATAAAGAGGGCAAATACACTTTGCCAGAGAGAGGTAGTTCATACAGTTCATAGAAGTATGACTGTATTGTCGGTAGCATTACAGATTTTTTGATTCGATTCAGATCTGATTTCTAAAGGAGAACTTCTATTCATGAATACAAAAGGAAAAAGAAACCGAAAAAACGTATCCTTTTTCCCGTTGGATTTCTTTTGGATATTTTTGAGTTGACTTGAGAAGTAAATCCTGCTTCTGTATTCTGATTCTTTACCAATCTCATATTTCTTTGTCTGATTTTTCTGCTGTGGTTGCTCAAATCTTATACTGTTCTACTTGCATGCATATATCGCTTCACTGGTCTTGAGTGGTCGCCAGTGCTTACTGAACTTGCACAATATGTAAAATAATACAAGAATATAAAATGTAAATACTTGCAAAACTGTTCATTGTACATTAGGATGTAAGTCAAAGTAGGTAAGCTTAGAAGGACAAGTCAATGTTCTAAGGAATCATGTGAAGGTAGCTTATAGTGGACAGGTGTCTTGTCCATATTGAGGCTTTAAAAGTTAGAGATAAATGAAGATCTGTGTCAGGAGTTGGCAGTGACAGTCAGTGACAGTCTATCTTTGCATTTTTTTCAAGATAATGTTCATTCACTTCCGGTTCGGTTAGCTCTTAAGTGCTTTAGTTTCCACTCTTGTCTGATTGTCAGCAAATGTGACGTATATATGGTGTGAATGAATAGCAAATTTTTGAATACATTTAACATATACACATATACATATTGTCATATAAAAGCTATATCATTCGGGTCCTGTAGCAAGGACAAAGATTGATGGGATTAGTATTCCTTGCTTCCCTAATGAGAAAACACGCAAGAAAAGTAATTCATGATAATTTACATAATACATTTGATCAAATTAAAGCAAATTAACAGTGAACTGAACATAGATCATTTCACAGCTCTGTTCTGAGTTTCTGAGATCATTGCTAATAAACACCACAGTTTACTTTATGATTCATCAATTCATTATCATTTTACACATCCGCCAAAAACCGATGCTATTTTCCTTTGCATGCAAAAAGCTAACGTAGTGTATTTGCATGGTAAAGTATTCTAAAACAGTGAAAGTGGAAATGACGAAGAAAGTTCAAAAAAGTGCGTGGCTGTACTCATACATGTATGTGTATGCATTAGATACGAGATGCTGACTTTGCTTGCTGTATAATATTACCTCTCATATTGATCCACCAATACTCTTTAGATAAGGCCCAATTTACGTACATAAGTTCCTAATACCTCTTCCACTCTAGCTAAAGATTCTTAGAATAAACACATAGAAGAATGGTAGTAGTAGTACAACCGGGCCGATTTTGTAAGTCTCTTCCACTAGTGATATTGGTAGTTGGTGATACGAAGGAAAATGGGACAGTCGTAGACAGAGTTATGTGACACCCCTTGAGACCATAATCTACTTTCTATCCGGGTCCATTACGAAACCTCCTCATTGTCGAAGGCATTATCAAAAACCGATTTCTTAAATTACTCCCTTAGAGACTTTCTCCGCTCTCTCTTTCTTACATGGAGTTCAATACTCTTCGTCAATTGACTAGTCTGTGCAGGTCTTTCCATCTATAGTAATAGTAATAATAATAATAGAAGGTAATACACTCACCAAAGAGAGTAGCAGTTTACAGCAGAGGAGCCTCTATGGTATTACTATTGCATACTGTGTAGTTAGTTGCAATCGAAATATCTCAAGTCTCAAGACAACCTTATTTCTAATAGCTGGCCGCTGCCTTAACATCACCGAAGTTACTCCTCATGTTGACTACAACTAGTATCAACATCACCATCACATTACCCAGTGTGTCCTTCATTTATACCCTTCTAAGTTATGCAGTAGTTTCTGTGGTTCTACCTTTGAATACTGATTACAACCTAAACCCAAACTGCCCTATTTGAAGAAATAAATGCTTTCCCTACACACACATGAACAAATACTTTTAGTATTACAAAACATGTTCGTCCACTACGTTGACTTGTTCTCATCTCAGTGACTTGTTTAAGTCCAAGTGTTATTGTTCTCTTTTTTTCTTGAAGAATGAGATCTTTGGTCAGTTTGCGAGTTACGTTCAAGCTCTAGGGAATTATTCCCCTCTCTTGCATTCTGTGGCGTTAGCTTCTCTTTAAGAATACAACCTAAGATGCTAATCTGTGATTCTATTGATGGTTGATCCTAAGATGTTTTTCATTATTTAGTTTCTTCATGTTGAATAGAAAGTATCTTTTGAATGAAAATAGGAAGAAAATACGTCACTACCGATTGACTTGTTTATTGTAAGCTGTAAGGGCAAAGGGACGCGAGGTAAATGTACCATGTACCTCAAGTAAGGGGTACTTTGTAAAGCTATTCCAAGTTATATCATAGCTTTCACAAATAATTTTGTACTATGAAAACCCATATTATATCAGATAGGAAAGGATGTAGGTAATAACCTTATTATGACTTGTGGAATAGTATTATGATTGAAGATCAAAGTATTTTTGGGGTAATAAGAAGTATCCTTGTGTGTGTAGGTGTACCGTCATAGGAGTGGAATACATTTTAGATGGGGATATTACTCTAGCATATGTTTTAGATCTCAAATTCTAGGTAACTTCACAGAAGAGGACAGAAAAATAGTGTATGCGAGATCAAATCGAAGCTGAAAAAGCCCTTGAACGACAAAATTGAACAGAATAATTCTCTCTCTTTGCTGGTAGAATTTGACTGATTTATTATAGTGCAGGTTTTGCAAAATATATGTTAAAGTAATGTACCCTGGTGGCACAAAGATTGCAAAACCCAATGAAATAAATCAACCAGCAAAGCCTCCCTTAGATTCAACATATATTCAAACCTAAAGAGAATAGTCCTGATCTTCATTTATTCCCTATGTACAGTAGTAGTGATAGCAGTCGCAGGAGTTTTGTAGTCACATTGTATGTATAAGGCACTTCATATTATGTACAAACGTATTATTAGGTTTATCTCAATCGTATGTATAACCTATGACCCAGGAGCATTGGATTTTGTAGGATTTGTTGATTTGATATGTGAGACACAAAAGAAGAAAAAGCAGACAATCTGCTCGGTGTCGAGGAGTAAATCGTCTGAATTTCCTATCAAAGCATACAGAAAATCCAATAAAAAATATCAAGCTCTGGCTTTTACTCGAGTTAGTTTTTGCTTCTTCTATTTACTATAACTGCCTTTTACTTGGTTGATACAGCATTACAATATAATGCAAAGCTTATAAAGTACCGTATACTATTATAAACTGTACGGTACAGCCAAGCCACAGGATATCAAGATTGAAAACCGGAGTTTGAAAATTCTTCAACAGGATGCCCATGTTCCTATTTCAGTTTTGCTAACATTTCAAAAAATTATTGTATTATTTATTGAAATACACTACTGCAATATTTTACAAAAAAACGAAATGCCCAGCCAGTGTTCAATAGTTGATGCAAATTCATTACTCAAAAATAAATTCAAGGTCAAAGTTTAGCCCTGTAGGTATCACTTATAAAATACCTATCTATTTTTCAACAGATACCCAAATTGATTTCAGATATTACTGCTATACTTCAAAATCTACATTTTGTTTCAACACCGGTGAGTATTGTGTAACTTTATGGATCCGTGCAAAAAATTCAATACACACTGACAAGCGAGGAAGCTGAAGTACTTTTTTGCTCTACTTCTACTGGAGGCAGGCAGGGACTCATTAGGAAATGTTTTACGGGGGTAGTACTCAACAACCAACAAGCTACATCATTCTCAAACCCTCTCTCCTTTTTATAGTGCTTGTAGAGTTAGCCTCTTTCTCTTAAATTCTACAAAATTAATCGGAAAGTCTCTCTCCCTCCAAGACTTGGAAGCTAAAAGCAATGATGCCGAAACAAAATAAACTGTTTTTATAAATTAGTCTATTTGGTCCAAATACTCCTAACTTATACGAAGTTGGAGGAATGAACAGGAACTTTCACCATTTACTCTGCAAAGCCCTCAAGGTAGCTTTCTCCACCTTTGGTGAAAAGAGTGGTAAACACCCTCTAGGTAGCTTGTAGTTTGTATCTGTCTGTAGTAGAGTGGTCAATACCAAACACTCTATACGATGCAATAGAAAACTACTAAAGTTCTACAAGCTTAGTTTCGAGGGAAAGCCTTTCTCCAAGCTGTATCTCTATGTTTAGAGGATGATGCCAACGAAAACCAGAAGGCTGAGGATAAGAGCAAACTTTAGTGGTCAACAAGATAAACGACCTGCCCATGCTTGATGATAGTTCAGCACGAGAAGCTCCTGCTACTTTTGACTCTTCTAACTAAACTACTAGGTCTGAAAAGTACAGACGATTAGTACCTGCTATATAATCCAACCTAGTGAAGATAGTAAAACTCTCTATCTCTCCATCTTCTAAATATGCTGCCCAATTCCTTTGATACATTTGTTCTGCATCCGCTTTATTCAGAAGGCCACACCGGATTATTTGCATGGACTTATGCATATTATAGCGTTTAAGTACCGAAGAATCAGTAGTAGGTACCTATACATATCTGTGAAAGAGGCAGGCCCAATGAAAACAAATATTTTATAGAATTGTACATTTGATGTGATGGATCATTAAAACATTAAAATAGAACAAATAAGTTACATCCGTTTTATGCCACGTATTTGTCAGGATTTTCCTAATTAACCATAAGTCTTGGTTAATTCGTTAAACTAATACAACTGGATTATTAGAACGCACATGGGATATTTGCTTTCATTTTACATCCGGTTGAATACAAAGTAGTAGCTCTGAGTCTCTGAGATAGATATTTTCAATCAACTTCAAGTCCCATTTGTGTTTATTTGCTAGGTAATCTTGTACTTATTGTATTGAATACGAATGAGCTATTTTGTACTCAAAATATAATATAATTTCTCTATATGATGTATTGAATTCGACTGTAAACCAATGAAGAACAGAGTTGTTTCCTTTTACATTTCTGAGGATTATTTAATACGATTTTTTTATTAATGCTGAAAGGAAAGAAGGAAGTTTCTTAAATGTACCTTACGTGTATTATCCAAGTTATAGGCCAATCTAGAAAAAATCAATTGTAACATGTACACAATGAACCCCAGGTAGTGTGACCCGTTTAATTTGTGATTTTGTGAAGAAATGAAGTTCAATACGTCTTTCAACAATGTAACATTCGAGGTTATTTTTTATGACGGTTTTGGTAATTATTTCCAGAAATATTCGTTCTGACTATAACTATTATACCTGTAGCTGCTTATTTTATCTCAGATGTCATATCAAGATATTTTTAACCCAAAAAA
>JAQGAA010000972.1:0-18060 GCA_034696425.1 Isotoma viridis | reverse complement strand
GGATTTCCAGCTCTCAATGATAAAACCTATTGAGAAGACTCCCAAACCCCAGCCCAAAAAATGTGGAAAGGGATTTGTTGGAGGACGACCGAAAAAATTGAAGGTAATTAGACATCGTGTACCAGTGCGCCGCCCAGATTTCATTAATAATAGTAGTAGTGACAGCGATGATGATAAAGATAATCAAATTACTCAAAATGATATAAAAAATCAAAATGAAAAACCCGAAGTGGAACCGCCACACCCAACACCGCCCAAACATGTCGCCAAGAAGCGTAAAGGAAATGCTCCGAAAAGGTTGACATTTTCATCAAAAGACGAAGAAGATGTCATTGAAAACATACCTTACAAACCTGCAAAGAAAAGAAAAGCCCCTGTTGTAAGACTTCCCCGAAAAGTAAAGGCTCCACGGATTTTAGAAACTTCGTTTCAAAACGCATTACCTGTTAAAGTGCTTCATCCTTGTCCAAAAGTTACTGGTCGTACTCCTTGCTATTTGGCAAGTGCACAACAGGTTGAACCGAATCCACTTGGTGATACTATTGGCGATACTGGGTTTACACAGTTTGTTGATCCGTATGATTTTGAAAGATCTCATGATTTCATCAAGGACAAGACTCCAATGAAAATGAAAACTTACTCAAGGTATCGGTTCGCTAATTTTGTAAAAACATATAACCCGACTATAATTGTCTTACTTACATCGTTCTATGTCTATTAAGATTGTCTAAGCATGTTTTTTTAATTAACAGGAAGAAAAAAGAAAACAATCTTAAGCGCCCCACGTTACGTCGAATTGAGATAAATGATGGTAATGAATCCGAGGATTCAATTGACAAAATTTTAGAAAAACTCCCAGAGAAGAAGCCGAGAGGTCGCCCTAAGGGATCTAAGAATAAGAAAGATACAAGTGAAACAACTTCCAAAACAATGAAAAAGAAATCAGAGAAAAAGCAGCCATCGAAAACAAGTCTAAGCACTAAACCAATAAAAAAGAAATCAAAAATGAAGCTGCCACCGAAAAATGAGCTGAAACAGCCTGATCTAATAGATAAAATAGCCTATTCTTCAAATCACTTCAGTAGAAAAGTTGAGGATCCTTTGGGAGAACATCTGAACGACGACATAATAATAGCATCTTCAAACCAGTCCGGTTGTGACACTTCCTACGAGTATCTGAAAGACGACAAAACAGCATCTCCTTCAAAACTCCCCGAATATGATACTTTCGACGAACATCTGAATGATGACAAAATTAAAAAGATTCTCGCAAAATTAAAGATTCCTTCAACCCCAAAAAAGGAAAAATCACCTAGACTGAAATCCGTAAGTTCAAAAAATACGGTGACAACAAGTTTTCTGGACGAAACGTTCGATTGGGACAATTCCACAAGATCAAAAAGTGCGGGGGCGACAAGCTGTCTGGACGATACTTTCGATTGGGACAGTTTGGACATATAATCATGGTTTCAAGTTGAGCCTCCTTTAATATTTTGGGAAAAGAAAAGGTACACGAGCTATTTTTATTCAATTTTTTTATTACACATTTACTAATTTACTCATATCATACATTCTCACTACATTTCGAAATGGTACATTCATAGGTTCATTGCAAGATCCTATGGTTTGCAAAGAAAAGGATTACAGTGGCAGTCAAAGAAAGTCGGTTAGCAAGATTAGAAGTAGTTCAAGCTGTAGAAACGCTACAGTTACTGTTTATAAAATCCGAACACCAGTTACTTTGAGATAGACCGATTGAACTCGAACCGACACTTAAATTTATGAGATATTGTAAAGACTTTTTATTCTATGTTATTTTCATCAACAAGTGAGATTTAAACAGACAAAGTACTACTTGAGAGACTAGGCAAGAGATTGTTAATTAATTTTTTCTTATTAATTTCCTGTTTGTTAGTGTTAAAGTTTTAGAAGGTTGCAGATGTATCTTTCTTCTGTGCAGCTAATCCGGTATTGATGATTCATTGATGATCCATTTTGAAAATCCATGATTCAGAATTCAGGACATCTTTTAGTTATTTGAACCGCTTAATATAATTAATAATTAATGAAGAAATAATTACCAATAGTATTTTTTTGAAAATTCATTAACGGAGTATATATATTATTATACCCACCTACTTTTAAAGCCTATTTATTACATATCCCAAGTATTGCTAATATGTAAAGGACTATAATTGTATTAGCTGGCAGAAACTAGCAACTATACAGTCGTCTTACTAAAATTACAATATATCTAAATCTTAGTTTGCTTACATCGTGAAAACTAAAAAAATGTCAAAATTCATAAAATTATTGAGACAGGAAATAGTTAAAAACATAGAAATACTATTCAAAAACAACATGCATTTGCCTAGAAATTATATTATAGACTACGGACGATTCAGAATTCTAACTTATGTTTCACAGCAGTTATTGGTAATTATGTTTTCAGTTTCACCGGGTTTTTGAGGAACTTAAATAAATGTCCTATTTAATTATTATCATTATATTCTAAGATTTCAGTACAAATGATCAAGTTTGCGCACCTGTGTAGTTATGTATCAAAACGTTATCCTATTTACCTCTAATTTAAATGGAAATGTTTGTTTTGGAATTATGTTATATAATATAGTAAAGTAGTGGAAGTGTTTTAGGTTACTCGTTGGGTTTTTGATCTGTTGTTTCAACTTGGATTATTGTTCCACTAATACCTGTATTTGTGTCTGTAGTATCTGTATTTTTTGTGTTTTCTGTAGATGTAATTGATGTAATAATGGTATTGTTTGTTAGAATAGTGGCGGCAGTTGTGTTATCCATAGCATTGTCGTTTTCAGTGTGCGAGATAACAATCGTTGGTATCTGGGACGAATTCCCAGGGCTTGAGTTGTTGTATTTAGTAGGGCGATTACTTGCATAGTTGGTTTCAGATATTCTTCGTTTTCTATTACGATCACGTCGAGTTTTGAATTTTTGGAAGCGATTCGAAGACGAAGGAGTTACTGTTCCAGATCCTTCGGGGACTTGCAATGCGATGTTTTCTCCATCAGATGAAGAGTCCTTATGTGAAGATGTAGCGTGAGCAGAATCATCTTCCCTTGAGGCCGTATGTGTGGAAAAATTGTCCTTTATCCCAGAACTTGGGTGAGCTGCTTGAGGAATCGGTCGTCCATTGTCATCTGTGAGCATAGCTGATTTTTTGTTCTTGCATCCTTGCTAAAAGTTCATCCGTTTATTTAATTATTAATTTGTTTTTTCTATTTGAAGCAGACATATGCTGATGGAATAAGGTTTAGTTATCTGTGCGAATTCATTTTGTTAAGAGACTGTATAAGAATTACCGGTTTTCGTCGTCTTTTTTCAGCTGGGGATTGTGATGATGAACTGGACGATGAATACGATCTTTGACGTCTGTGGCGTCGTCTTCCACTGGTGTTACTTTTTCTGTTCTCCTGGTTTGAGATATCTTCAAATATATAATAGGAGTCAGAGTCAGAATCTGATTCTGACGACGAAGTGGAAAGCTGAGAATAGAATGCTGCATCTTCCGAGTTTGACCCAGATGTTGACCTTGTTACGGCATTTTTACCCTGAGAATTTTAAATCGGTAAGTTTATTATAGACTTTCCGCTTATATAGATCTATTTACAAAAAATGCACAGTAAAGTTATTAGTGTACCTCGTCACTTTCTCTGGAATGTTGTCGTTGTACAAGAAGCTTTTTTAAATTGTCAATAACTTTACGGCTTGCAGGTGGTCCTGGGATAAAGTTTTCTTCCATTGTTGGTCCTTGCTGTGCCTCATGTTGTTCTTGAGAATCCTGAAGTCATAAGAAATCAAAAATTTAAATATAACTGAGCAGGTACGAGCAAAACTACTAAAACAAAAACATTCAATTTCAATTGTTCGCATTGAATTGTATGGATGAATTACTAAAAAAAACATTAATATTTTAATTAGGTACTTATCGCTACCGAATTATTAATTTGCCATTCTTAGCTTTGAAAAAAGCGTTTTCAAACGATACATTTCAAAGGAATTAAAATTATTTCGAGTAACGGGGGGTAATTACAATTTTCCATAAAATATTTGCCATAATTTCTCCCATGTAATATTTGTGAATGAAATATCTCTAATATAATAATTTTACCCATTGACAGAGAATACACATAGAAATAATTGATAATAATTACGTTATTTATACACACGCATACAAACGACGAATGGACATGACATTTATTTGTAGAATTTGCAATGTGTATTCTCTGGCTTTATAAATGGAATAATTTTAATTCCATATTTAAATACACTTCAAGAGTCTTCTAAAGTTTTAAATTAGGGCCTATCATTATGTATTTTGAGCCGATCAAAACATCGCACCGGGCTTATAGGCCATAACAAATGTATCGAATGTGTTTTCCGATAGACCCCCTTCCACCTATACGAAATTCAAGGGGAAGAACTTAATAAATTGTCAATTGATGTCTGATGTGTACTAAAGTCCTAACTAGAGTAGAGGTTTAATCTAATAACACCTTAAATTTTAAGTCATCTGTCAAGTTCACATTAAGCATTAATTCATTTAGCATATACGTTACATTCATAGACAATTTATAATGTAGTTAGTTAAATTTCACATAGTCATTAAGCTATTAAAAAACAGGTCAGTTAGGGCTGATTGACATTGGTCTACATTTGTTAAATATTTTTACTGTATTTGGAATGACTATATAGCCAGCTAGCTAGTGCAAGCCCTGTAAGTGTTTGGGCTAGGGAGGGATAGGTAATAGGTATTATACCTTTACTCATTTCATCTGTCAGTACTCAGTACTATAAGTCTGTGTAATAATACAACATAATTGTACTTTCAGTTGTGTCAACTTTCACTTTTCTCGTGGGAGGCAAGGCAGCAACCTCTCAGTCAGTAAAACATGCAACGCACGATCTAAGGCTGTTTTTTATAATGCAATGGATTGAAGTTTGATGGATGATGGGGAGACTAAAGGTGTGTGATGTAATGTTTTATTATAGAATTCCTAGCCTTGTCATATTTGTACGTAAATAATTATCTTTGAGGTTGAGTCATATTACCGTTATTAATTTTAGCATGCAGACAAGATGACAAAAATTTGAAATACTACTTTACCTCTTTGCAGGTTCCCATAATGATGTTACAGAATGAAACGGATTGCAGCTGAATTAAAATGGGAAGACCGTTGATTGAATCCGTTAAAAAATTGTTGCTATAAAGGTTCTTCGGATCTCAGATCCACCCACCGTTGTCCAGCACGAATGGGAAATAATTTTAGAGTATAAAATGAATCACCAGTGATATTAGTATAAAAATTAGCCCAAAATCGTTTAAAAAATATTCATTCTTTGGTAAGCTTGTATAAGAACTGAATTATTGCTTCAATTTCAAGCTACCAAAAACTGCAGAAGGTTATTTTTGTACTTGATTATTACGTAACCTAATTAAGTATTGGAATGGACTACATGGAACTTTGTGCTTTCTTTATGCAGTGACGATGAATTTGGATCAAGTCTGCCGGTTAATGTGTAATTAGCTGAGTTTATTTTACGAACTTCACATCCTATTTAAAACGATCGATTGCTATTGACCACATCACCCGAAAGACAGGCTAGCGATGATGATCATAAACAAGGAGAGAAGAGTCTGTTTTAATCAAGTAAATGTTTATAAGTATTTAAAATGTTCACACATGGAAAATTGATATAAAATTTCGAAGACTTAAAAAACTATCCATTTTAGGTGTATTACGTGGTGCAGCAGAAGAAGATCGACGTGCGGACAGAATCAGACTGACATAAAATACAAATAAATAAGAAGAATAGCCAACTACAGAAGATTATGATATATCAGAGGAAAAGGGGGCTGAAGGAAATGAGCTAATAACCTAACAAGTTGTTGGCGATTGGTGAACTATACTGTTTCTGTTACTGATGTGAAGTAGAGTGTATATACTACTTTACTACTTTGAGTGATTCATAAGTATTGAATGTTGTGTATTAGGGAATGTGGCGTAAGATACGTAATAGTTATACAATAATGCATACTATGAAGTTAGTTAGTTAGGGAAAAAGGCGTTTAATGAAAAAAATGAGTAAATAATAGAGCAGTGCAAGGTGTCTGTTGTATAGAATACATTATAGATGTGAGAGAAGCAAAAGAAGGGAACGATAGAAACAGACTAACAGAAATCAGGATAAAGTACTGCATACGGATGTTGGGAATTGGGAAGGCAAAAGGTACATTCATCTGTGGGATGAGAATTTGAGGATAGATTGTTACTTCGTGATATTATGATGTTTTTTAGAGTATAGAAAAGCGACGAGCGTAGCAACTAAAAAAGCGAAGCAAACAAGACGAGTTGAACGAGTATTCCACTCACTGAGCGTGTGTAGTAGTATAACAACCTGTTCTAAAAATAAACTGGAAATCGAGTGCAACGTGCAAGAAAGACCAGTCCAACTTCAGGCTTTTTGTTGGACGGAATACGATGATAAAAAGAGCTGTTCCCTTCCCTTCGAGCTTTTGCTTATTCATCAGCACCAGCCAAGCAGATAGCTTAGGATTTACATTTACAAAATAGCCAACATGCATAGCCAAAAGCTTGTCTTTCTTACTTTAAAGAGCAACTTGCTGAGCTGAACTTAATACAAAAGGTTGGGGTTGTTCTGTAGATTCTAAGGGAATTCATCCCTCGTCCTGTCGTCCTAGTATGTAGTACAGTGCAATATTAACACGAAGGCTGAAGTACATAACCAACTGAGGATTTTTGATTGGATAAGGTGCTTTGATGTAAAAAAAATATTTAAAGCTTTATGAAAGGGGTAAAAAGTGAGAGTTATTTTCTTTTTCGTTCATGTCCCATTTGATCTGATCCTCTTATTATGGACGGATAGATGATAACATGGATATTTCTGTTTGTCTAGATTTTTTGTATCTAAATTAGAGAGTTCGGTTACAGATAGAATATGCAATCTTTAGGCGTTTAGGCTATGCTTATGACTAATCGTAATTATGATGGGCTGAAATGGATGATAGTGATGGGTATCAAAAATGAATATGATATTATAAAAAGAGAAGGCTTTGGTTGAATCTGTAAATTCTGGCTGTCTGTGGGTGTAGCTGGTTACAGTCTTTCCATTTTTGGAAGTAAAATCTTTGTAAAGTGTCTTCGTGAGCCTTTGATGATGATGATGATGAAGATGAAATTATGTGGTTGATTATTTTTTCGGATGATGTTTATATCCTTAGCTTGACTCGATTCTCTTGTACCTTATCTAGGCACCAATAAAATCCTTCACTATAATGTATACTGTGCACGCTTATGCAATATAAAGGAATTCCTTTACTTATGAAAATAAAGCTATATTGATCCAAAGTTTAAAAATACACACGGACTTTGTCGGTATCGTGTTTTCAATCTGTACTGCTAAGAACCCTTAAGTTAAAGTTATTCATATTTATTAATAGAATAGACATTTGCATCCAAGTCATGGCAAGATTAAAGTGAATGGCAGCTTTATTTTTACTTTTCCCATTTTTATGTATTTTTAAACACCCTTGATGATTCTCACTGTTGGGTGTTGGGTGATATATGATAATAATAATAATAATATAATGGTATAAGCTACTAGTGATAAGTTTTGTAGGTAATGGCACAGGCTGATGATTGGGCTTGAGCATCATCAAATAGAGGAAACGGAAAGGCAATCAAATCTGGTTTGACAAGGAAACTTGCAGTAAAATAAAAATTGTCGATGAGGAGAAATAATATACCATAAATGATAAAAAGCTGAAATTTTTGCCGGTGTAATCTAAGTAATGTAACAGATAAAAGAACGATAGAATACGTTTGCAACATTAAATAGTTGAAGGTTAATGAGTTCTCAGATTCCTCACAGGATTATATTCTTCCTTGCTTATGGTAATTGTGAAACATTACGTAGTTTCTATTTTGATTACAAAAGAGCATTATACGGGCAATGACTTCAAGTCAAGCTACCTCTTCTATTACTCATTACCTAGTTTCCTGATGATAATGATTAGATAGGATTTAATTAGTTTGAAACAAGTGCATAATTCATAAATAACTGATAGTCATTCAAGACGATGAGGAGGCCAGATCTCGAGACTAGCTACTATCTAACAGATTGACACATAAATAAATTAGAGTAGTGCTAGCATTGCTATTTACTTACGTCTCGTCTCGTACCTTATTTTCTTTTCGTGCCTTCTAAAAAAACTGCTAAAACCTAATTTCAACATTTACCTGTTGAATTGCCTTTCCTGCTCATTCAGTGTCTAATTAAAGACAGCTAAATTAAGGAATGTTGCTTGGGTAAACTACTGAATTCTTAATTGACGGAAGAATATAGTAAGTACTTTTGTACTTGACAATCCGCTATTACAGAACGCCTACTCGTACATGTAATGTTAATAATGTCTGTGATGAAATCGTCAAATCAGGAAGGTTAAATGTGATTATATACATGCATGTCTATTTTAGACAAAATAATTATATTCTGAGTGGTTGTTATTACAGTTCTTAGAAAAAACTTGGGTATATATTTGCAGAGCGATTTATTTGGGTTTTCTCTCGTGTAGAAAACATACTAGAATACGACTCCTCGAGAGTTAGAGTGACCCCTGAATTTTCAGAATTTTCGATTCTGAAAACAATTTAAACTTGAATGAAATATTATACAATACGAGTTTTGTGTAGATTTACATTATTCATTATTATCACTACAACACACAGCAGCCTTACTTATTTTAAGTTTAACACTATTACACTTACACTTTTACAGTTATGTCAACTGTTATTAAACCTAATATACATACCTAAGAACTAATATTAAAAAATCAGTGCGGTCTTACGGTTAACAAAATCAAAGATTTACCTATACATGTATCATTGATGGATGAGCGTTTAGAAGTAAATGTTTTAGTCAATGATAATATTGATAATGTTAAAGGTAAACTTTTCGAAATTCTTTATAAATATCTGAGCAATGTACATTATACCCTGAGACTTTACTGCTACTATGCTAGTGTATAAATAACTCTATTCTATCGCCTACAAATTATGAAGTAGAGGTATAAAAGAAAAACAAAACCTTATTAGACGTACTTCTTTTTTGTTGCTCATTATATGAATCAATTGCAGGAAAGTACACAAGTCAAGGAATCAGAGTAACCAAAGTCACACCACATTTAAACAATAACAAAGTTCAAAAGCAACTTACAACATATATTTATGAACGTATGAGTATGGTACAACTGAAAGTGTCGTCTCCTAATGTATAATTTCTTAATTTTAACAGGAGTTAATTAAAAATAATGCAATGCAAGATACGTAAAATCAGCAAATGACTAACACTTATTCTAATTTAATCACATCTCTTATTCTCCCCCAAAAGACTTTGTTCTTCTAATACGTCCTCGAGAGCTAACGCTGAGACTAACTCGAGGTTCACTGTCACTTTCTTCAGCATAATCAGGTGCAGGTCTGTTCCCTCTCGTAGCACGTCTGCCCGAAGATGAATGTGCAGCCTGTCAAGTACCAATAATTGTGTCAAATTTTCATTCAATGAAACTCCTTATATTGAATAATAGTTTGGACATGGAAATACGTCTGTTTTCAGATGACAGATCGTTTTTTCATATCTTTAAGTACAATTTTTAGCAATTTCAAACGTACCGTTCTCTTTCTAGCAGGAGCAGATTCATACTCTTCTTCATCTGAAGAAACATGCCTTCTCCGTTTAATAGGTTTTCGAATACCATTGGTTCTTGTTTTTCCCAATTCTTCCTCGTCACTACTATCTACTTCTTCAGAAGAGTCATCTTCAGAGTCATGTTCAGGGTCGATCTCATCATCTTCTTCTTCATCTTGATCCTGTAGTTCATTTTTGATTCTAATGTCATTGGCTGTAGTTTTGCTATTTGTTTTCTTCACTGTCTGACGCATTAATCTAGATGATGGGCCTGGTTGATCCGGATCGATATCATCGTCATCGTCGTGAGATCCTTCACTATCAGATATTGCATGGCTTGATCGTCTTAAAACTGGGGGTTCAATGGTCTGGCGATTTGACCCTCTCATTGCAAATTGGCGATGCAACCCTCTCATGGCTGTCATTGAATATTGGCGAGTTGACCCTCCCCGTGCAGTTTGTCTTGTAGGGGATCTTCTTGATACAACTATACGTCTTTTCCCATGCCGTGTGTCCTCTTCTTCATCACTGGCATCATGGTCTGCATAACTCTGTACATGCTTGCCTCGGAATCTAGTTTCTATAAAACCACAAATATGTAAAAATGTTTAAAAGGAAGCTATTTTTGTAAGTTCCGAATGTAATACTATGCCATAAACTACAAAGCTAACCATAACAATATCCATCATGAAATTCTTCACGACGATTCCTAGTGGATCTAGTTCTTGTGGAGCGTCGCAAAGAGGCGTGATCTTCCTCTTCGTCAGAATCGTTATCAGAATTGTTGGTGTTATAGTCCTCGTCGTTGTCCTTGTCGCATTCCTTAACTGCATTTAAAGTAGGCATTGTAGCTTCTTCACTGTCCTCAAACTCATCACTATCGGGCTCATCTTTAATCGATATTGGATGTCTTTTGGTTACTTTTGAAGGTGGTGAAATGGATTCTCTCGAAGGTGTATTACTATTTCTAGTAGCCATACCTCTCCTAGGACTACTTGGATGACTTGAGCCTGAAGAAATTCTAAGTTTCTTCACAGGCCTAGGACGAGTTGTCTGTGACCTTACTTCGTCTGTTGATCTTCTACCAGAGAAATAACCATTGGTTCGTGAAGGAAGGCGGTGTCCATTTATGCGAGCTCCTCCATTTAAATTTCCATTCTGATACCTACTCCTACCACGTTTTGATGGCATTCGAGTTCTCAATCTACGACCGACACTTTCATTATCAATTTCACTAGAATCTCCGTCTTCGTTTTGAACATACGGATTTTTCGCCGCTGCTGAACGTTTTGGATTTTTCCTAGGAGTAGAATTCGCACTAGAGTTACATATCCGCGAAGATGTGGGGCGGGACCGTTTTGCTGGAGATGTACCCCTTGAAGACCTGGAAGATGACTTGGTATTGCGTTTATTCGGTCGCTGTTTACGAGATCTTAAAATCGGCTTTATTCTACACTCGTACATGTTTTGAAGTCGAAGAGTCATCGAATAAATCTGAAAATTTAAAGGTCAATTACAGATCATATCAGCACAAAAGGAACTTTCATTGTTGATACATAAAATGGCTTCTGTGAACACTATTTACTACCCTAACCTTAACTCATTATTAGAAGTAGACAACATGACATAAAATGATTTCAAAAGCCGTGAGTCAAGCTAAATATACAAAATTACACTTACGGCTGAATGTTTGTCGGTGTTATATTGTCTTGAATTAGAAAATATCATTTGCATATCTTTATGAAACTCATGAGCAGACTCATAATTTCCTCCAAGAAGTTCTTCCCTACATGTTTGTAAATCCATTGGAGTATCAACTACATGATAATAATCAGCATTTTCGATTATGTCAACAGGTTCTCTGAAAGGTGCCGCATCCTTACAATGCCAAATATTATTAAGAAGATTAAGACAACGGTCTTGCCAGGAGGCATTGCTGTCTTCTTCATCACTGTCATCATCTGAGTCTTGTCTTCTGTGTGTTTTTCTAGATTTACCGAGGTTATTTGAACCCCTAGTTGATCTTCCTTCACTTTTGCCAGAACCTTTACTAGAACTAGCACCATTTTTTCGTGCCCCTGTTTTTCCATCCATTGCTTCTTTTTTTGTATAATTTTTCATTATGCTGTGGTAGACTGGATTGACATCTGTTATTTCCGGATTGCTAGAAGAGAAATAACATTATAAAAGTAATTAAGAACTATACTAGCTTATTTTTATTTTTTTTTATGCAAGATGACATAGGTGAATAATCATTTACCTAATGATTTCGAGACATAAATCTCTGATCACTCTAGAATGCTTCACAATGTCAGAATCAAGTTGATTAAACCTTTCAGCATTCAGAGCAATGTACTTAACATCAAACTTCAAAACATCGAGTCGGCGATAGAATCTGTTGTCTAGTCTGGACTTGATTGTGGAAAGATCAATAAGGTAGTTTATTGTAAATGAATACTCTGGGTATAGGTTAAGGTCTACTGGAGTTAAAAAGGCTTCGGATATTGCTAGACCCATCACTTGTTCTAGTAAGTTCGATATTTTCTGGCACTGAGCGTCTTGATGACCATGTGGAGGCCAGTCGGAAGGAGTGGCTTCATACAGTCCTATTCTTAAGTCTTCTTCCGATGCTGGAATCCCTTCCTGTCCTGAATGGTCGTCTGGGGTTTCTACAAGATAATTCAAGTGACGCGTCAAGTAAAACTAAACCATTTTGCTTGATATTTTATTTCTTATATAGACAAAAGTTTGAAAAAACAAAGTCTTACCAAAGTCATCCGGAATGATGTCCATATCCCATGGACTCATTCTCTCAGGGTCTCCATTATCCCATGTAACTCTGTAACACAAGTAGTTCGAATCTTGGAACTGAAATTCTTTATTAAAGGGTTCACGACACTCAATAGTCCCAAGCCACCATTCTCGTTGAATTAAGCATCTAAACCTGTTCAAGAAATTGAGACATGCTGTAAATGAAGCTACAATATTTAAAAAAATAGAGTTGTATGGTATTTGCAATTTATCACTGCTTACTTGTCTCCTTCATTCCATCTGCGTCTGACCGATTTCTCATACATTTGGCGTAGTATTAGAAAATCTACAACATCCGGCACATCATGGTATTTGACGTATATGTTTTCACCCATCAACTCACCAGTCTCCCAATCTGTTCGAGCTAGTTTTAAGGCAACTAGTCGTGGTGGTTCAAGCTCATATTTTATGCCTATAACTCGGACGGATACTTCGGGCTGAAAAAGTTAAACAATCATCATATCATTGTGCCAAATAAAAGCAACATCTTAAAGATGCTCGAGCTCAACTAATAAAACAATAGGTTACCTCCATATCAGGTTTTTGGACGTATGGTAGGCTGCTTTTCAACTTCTTTGGTATCTCGTACATCTTTTTAGTTTCAACTTCTTTAATATATGCCTCATGCCCTTGTCTGTAATAAACCAAATCATCCCCAAGTTGAGGGAAGTATGGACTTCTTTTTGGATGAACTTCCGCCAGCCATTCACAAGGACGATATTGCTCAGGTATTTCCTCAAGCCCTCCGCTATAATCAGCTTTTCCTCGCTATTAAGACATATTTTTTACAATTTACAAATATACGCACCATTGGACAAAGTATTTCAGTCAAACCTTAATATATTATCCAAAACATTTATAAACTAAGACTTTAGAAGGAAAAAACGTACAGCTTTTCTTGCACGGCTTTGTTTCGTTGGCTCAGTCTTTACTACCACTGAAGGTTCAGAAGGACCTGGTTTCGGCTCTTCCTCATTTTCTCCATCCGTTTCTTTTGATTCTTCTCTGTCTGGTGATGGTGATCCAGATGAATTTGAATTCAGCCTTTGTGAGCGTTTTCGTCCTTCAGTAGGTGGTCTTTTTTTATTATCTTCTTCACGACTTTTAGATGTCCCCAATGTTCCTCCCCAATCAGAATCTGAGTCATCGGACGAAGAGTCTGAACTTGACATCGAAACTTGAGCTTCAGATGAGGAATCTTCATCTAATTCTATGTTCTGCAGATAGGTAGATTTTGAAGTCAAGTTAGATTAGTAAGGTAAAAACCGTTATTGTTCTTTTTAGAGAAAAATACAATGACTACCTCGATGTCGCTTTCTCCTCTACTTGCTAAGATCCTTCCAATACCATAACGAGGTGGTCTTTGTCTACGGTTTGGGTTGGCGGCGGCATCATTGTACCGTCGACTTTGTGAAGTTGTTAAAGGCCTTCGTGGGGATTCTTGGCTAACCGATATTTCCATTTGTGGACGGGGATTGGGTCTTGCTATCCCTTCTTCTTCATAAAAGTCTGCACGGACATTCGCTTGCTGTTGTCTTCGCTCTGCTGCTTGCTACAAAGAGTATATTGATCAACACATTAATTTTTATCAACTAGCCTTCAAGTTTGCGCAAAGTTTTGTCGTACGTCGTTTCGATCGTGGCGTAGCCTGCTGCATATATGTACTGCTCACCAGACCACCACTACCAACTACCATTATGTTGTACTACTATGCATTAATCTTGTGCATTCTTAATATACTTACTAAAGCTAAACGACGAATGCGTCTCGACCTTCCTTCAGGACCATCTACTGCACACCTAACGGCACTTGTAGCAGAACCAGGACTACTAGACTGTGCCTTTTTAGATAATTGTTCTCGATACCAGCTTTCTTCTGCCTCAGCATAACTTAATCGAATTTCCTCAGACCGGGCTAACATTCCAGGACTCAATCCCGCAACAACATGTCGTTTAGAAAATCCATAGCTTCCAGTTTGCCAGTCTCCTCTAGATTGTCTTACACCTTCAACTTCTCCACTCCTACGAAGACCAACCCCTCTGCGTTCTCTATCCGCTCCAGTGGAATGTCGATTTGCTATTCGTCAAAACAGAAAAGAATGATCATAATCATATCAACAACTGGGAGTGGAGCGCACTACCGAAGTGGAATTGTTTTGATCACCTGCATTGCGCTCTCGCTCTTCTTGCAATCCCTGTTCAATCGCCAGCTGTTGGATCATATCGTCAATGTTTGATCTAACAGGAATCCCTTCAATCACTTCTTGGAAACCTCCAGCAGAGACAGCTACATTAGGAATTAAATATTCTTCGCCAAGATTTTCTCTACCTGGAACCAACCTCTGAAGTTTTGGAGGGTAAGGGTTTCCATCAACATTAACAAGAAATGGTGGAGGCATTAAGTGAGGGGGTACTTGCGTCTGCTCATCGACTATTTCATTTGTTAAAGCATCTCGTGTGATCGGTCGGTAGTCTGTGTGGAAGAATAGCTCCGATGGAATTTCTTTTTTTTTGTTTTTGTTAGCCTCCACAGTAAATACCATTAAATGGCCATGTGAATCTGTTGCAGCTATTGAAAAACCATCTGGAGACCATTTGCAGTCAAACAGAGATCCATAACCTTGCCCATCGCTAAGTTGATTGTAATATGTAAACACCATGCCACCTCTGTCCTCTTTGTCAGTTGTTCCGATGTCCCATATAACTAATTTTCCATCGTGTCCCGCAGTACAGATAATTTTGGGGTTGAAAGGATGGGCTTCGATTACGTATGCTTCGTCAGTGTGTTCGTACAAAACTCGTACTAGTTCACCCGTGTTTGAATTCCACACTTTAACGGCTCGGTCTGATACAGCAGTTAGTACTAAGGTGTCATCGGAATTCCAACCTACCATTGTTACACGAGCAGGTCCTTTAGAAGGACCATCACGGCCCGCACGGCTCTCACGTACGACGGGAGCAGGATAGTTTCTAGACAAAAAAGAACGTTTTCTTGTTAATTAAGGTCGTTTAACGGGTTAAGCTTAAATTAGAAATTATACAAGTGCAGTTTGCACGTTTCATGTAACTTGTGTTCAGAGGCCCTTACAACACAAAAAAAGACATTGAAAACAATTTAAAGTATAAACATGAACTAATTGTAGTTAGTAAGTTAAGTACTTACGGAAGACCTTTTTCACAATACAGCCTTTTGAAGTACCATTCTCTATTTTCGTAACGCCAAATCAAGGCGGTTCCGTCTTTTGAACCTGACACGAATCTCACACCCTCATGGGCCCAGGATATACTGTCAACTCTGTCTGTATGATGTTCAACTTCCAAGATTCTTTCAGGTCCATCAGCCATTAGCATGTGATACACGCGAACATGGTTATCCGCACTTCCAGCCGCCATAAAAATTCCTCCCGATGAGAATGATTAGCAAATCATTTGAGCGTGCCCTGGTCTCATCTTTTCAAGGTATATTGTAGGCTTTTTCCTGTAAAAATAACATTTAAAAGATAATTATAATTTAATAAATATCCTGTATCCATTGTTTAGTAATAAGGTAATAACACTTACTGAAACTCAATTCGTTCGCCAGGTTCATCAGAATATGCCCAAAAGGCACAGGCACCATCCGTAGATGTTGAAGCTAAATAGCGAACGGATGATCGAGATCTTGGGATTGGGCAGAAGAAAATGGATGTTACATTGCCACCATGCCCACTTAAAACGTCCACTGGAGCACAGGTCCGAAGGCACCATACTCGTATGAGTCTGTCACAACTTGCCACCGCTAACAGCGTGTTTTCATGATTTATTGCGAGATCAGCAACTTCGGAAGATGTTCCTCGCAAAGTTCCTAGCAGTCTTCCATCTATTGCGCTCCAAATTTTTACTAAATGGTCATCTGCGCCCTAAACCAAGTTTTAAGACGGACTATCTATAGTATTTTGAGATAGCCGTTATGTACATAAAGAATCATTATTTGTGCTCTACTTACCGTAAAAATATATTTTCCCGTGTTATCAAATAAAACACAATATACGGCAGATAAATGGCCTAATGTGTTGCATGAGATCTTAGTCCGCTTATAAAATTCCGGAGTAATTAAATGCGTTAACCCACATCCTGATAAGGGTCGTTCAACAAGTGCTTGAACTAGTCAAAAAATACGAAGGCATGAAGTAGGCAATTATAGCACACAAGGACACAACCTACTGGCATAACATTTTTTACATGACAATTTCCGTTGGTGAAAGCTTACCAGGATTAATAACAGCCTTCCGTTCTCTACATGGTCGCAATAGCAGATGCTGGCCATATTTTTTGGACCAAGTAAATCCCAAAGACTTATCGGATGATTCAGGTGCACTTAAAAGAGATAGTGTTGAGGATGATAGAAGGCTCCTAGAGGTTACTTTACTCGACGTTTCTTTAGTGTTGACGGTTTTAACAAGCTGTTCTAACAGCTTAGGTAAATGGTCCGGGCTAATGTGGTCAAATTTTGAACTCTATTCACAAATCAAAAGAAAAGAGTATTCAATTTTACTTATCTTTTTACAAATTATTATCTCAATCTCAATATAATATGCTAACATAATAATACTATATGCGTGGGAGATAAGTTTAATTCTTATTTATAAATTAAACTTATAGGACACGTTCAAAAAAGCAACTTCATTTGGAATCATTTTTTCGGTATGATTTTTTTATTTTCAGATTATACCTACAAGTGTCAATTGGTTGGGGGAGACATTAACACAGGATTACCGGACTTTTGTAAGTGATTTGAACCCTTGATTGACCTGACCTGGGGGTGGGGTCAGTGGGGTCAATTTTACAACTTAGCATATCTAGGGTCAGGAAAACGCCTGGGAGATAATGCTGGGTGTGGTTTTTCGAAATTTTGAAAACTAAGCCCTCTCCTCTCTTATTTTGAAGGTTAAATTTAGGGATCTGCTCAAAATTGTGGAAATTTTAGCTTAGGGGGATGGGATGAGTGGGTGACTGACTGGGCTCTTTACTGCCTTTGCATAGCAACAGAGTAGACACTGAACATGATAGCTTATACTTGTGGCATAGATAGAGGTTTATTATGCATACTGTACGGTTTCTATAAGCAAGGATTGCATCATTTTATGTCTAGTGTTATGCTAGTACATATAGTACAACCACCTTGAAACACTGCTTTGTGTCAAATGCATTGAGTTTTGTATGAAAAGAAAATGTTCCATCTTCACTATCGTCAGTGGCGTTTGTAAATATCTCTTCTATGTAGGTGTCCGATGTCCCTTGTCGATGTTCTTAAGTATTATTATTTATTATGTAAACAGTATTAAGTCATTACATTCGAAGATTTGAACTATTTAAAGTTTCAAATGGTCTTCAGAACTATCAGAACCTTTTCTAAAAGATGAGCTGACCCTCAATTGTGTCTGGTATATGCATTGAGCTATATACTAAAGAACGATAGAGAAAGTAACAGGGGCTATGATTCACGCTGGCATGGAGAAGCATGTTC
>JAQGAA010000971.1:0-18065 GCA_034696425.1 Isotoma viridis | reverse complement strand
ACTCCAGATCAAATCTCAGACTTCCAATTCCAGAGCTAATTATGTGTAAAATTGAACGTAGTACTGTAGCATTTGGTATATAAACGATTTTTCACCAAGTAAAAAGGTAGAAAATAGTCATTTAAACTTGCACCTTGCCTTTTTGTAATTTTTGTACAATTTTTTCAAAAGCTCTAAGAAATTTTTGTGTTTTAGCATTAAAATAAATAATACCAAATTTGGCTTTTAACTTTGGCAATAAAGGTGTTTCGTGATACCCAAGGGGTTGGACAAACCAGCCCCATGCCATGTCTACAGTTTCACTCAGGAGAAAGCACCAACTCAAAGAATGGGAATGTGAGCGAACCGTCGTGTGAAGTATGGAATCCTTGTTGACTTAGAATAGCAATGCAATGGGGAAATTTTGTGATAGCGACAAAATTAGGTTTCATCATGTAAAATGAGTAGTACGCTATTTGAATATTTATTGGTTTTCGGTCCTTTGCTGAGTTATGGATAGAACTTACTTGTAGTTTTCAGGTTTGAAGATATCATATTGCAGCTAGATATCTACTTCAACATGGACAAAATTTAAGTATTTCCATCCTGTTGGAAATCCTATAGAACATAAATGCTTAGATGACCTACGTCGTACGCAATAAACAATAAACCAATAAACCTACGTCGTATGCACGCAACCTACTTAATTAGAACTAACAGAACAATTGGTAATTGTTTGTGTTGGGACTAAAAGCTTCATTTGATATGTCAATATATAATACTGCAGGTAGTAGAACTCTGAATCTGAGCATTTCCATATTTCGAAAACTCATATGAACATAATTTTGTATTCTTATTGAATTAGAATTCGAACAAAGTCCTAGAGGCTAGTTTAATGCATGAGAAGTATAATATTCCCCGTGAATTCTATAAAGTAATTCGCTTACTTTAATTCACATTGAGCAAGAGGAAAGATTTGGCCTCATCTTTAGCTTCAAAGAATAATTGACATCATTGATCACACTTGTGTTCGTACCTAATTTTCTCCTCAGGGTATTTTCATGATTCATTAGGCACTTCAACATTCTCCTCCTATCCAGGGTATCAATAATACCAACTATAAGTAACTGTCTCTGATTCTCTTGATGGTGGCAGTGAAAGTTAAAGTATATCATAAAACCAGAGGCTGCTTAAGTACCTACACTAAAATCCAAAGATTTGCTAATACATGCAAACTTCCTCTTCAGGTACTGATTATTACATTGCAAAGAAAGTCAAACCGAAATAGTATCACTTTAATACCCTTCTCGGACTTTGTCTTTACGACTATAAACCACACCGCTTTATAGTAGCCACTACTAATACGAATACTACCTCAGACTTCCCACTACTATCAAACCTATAGTTTCATAATCATGCTAGTATCAAAATGACTCTACGTATTTCGATATTTGTTCAGTCCGGGATATACTTGAGCAAAATCAGCAGCAGTTGTTGAGAGTAGAGAAGTGTATAAAATAAAACTAACAGAAGATCAATTCTGCCAGTGGCAGATATAAAGCACCGTAGTTCGTTTGAACAGTAAAGGTACTGTGTACGCTTGAATGCTCAGCATTAGATTTCACTTGGCTCTTGAATTAGGTAGAAATGAGAAGGGTTTTAGTAGTTTTAGATTAAAGTATGTCATTTATTTAGCCAGGTCATATTATATCCAACCACCTCACTAACTAACTACTATACAATGCTCTCTCCAAGTCTACTTATTAATATCTATGTAAATTCATGGACAGAAGTCAAAGTCATATTAATACTGATGTCATCCTCTAGCCTAACCTTATAGTTTCTCCTTAGTCTCAGGCAAGAAATTAAACTACTAGTATTACTACTACCTCTAACATTCATTAACCACGCTGATCTGTTGAAGTTGCTAAGGATTCAATTTTATAACTTTGTAATTTCGTATCATCTGGTCGATGTGCTTTATAACCTCGTAATATTAAAGCCATTACTCAAGACCCTTGCAATTCTCTCTTAAGCAAGTGCTTGGTAATATGGATTGCCTCTGAATTTAGAAATAGTTTGAATATTTAGAACCCGTAACTTTCTCCTAATTTCGGGTTTTGGTACACTTACCAGAGGTAGATAACATAGCTTAAGAGATACATCAACATACCTATTTATAAATACCTATACCTGTACCTTTTTCTTATCTAAAAGCATGAAATTTTGTTCTTAAGGATGTTTACTGTATACCTTTTAGGATGAATAAGATTTCAGTTGACGTCAAGCTTTAACCTATACCCACTCGAATATGGCGTGTACAAAATATAAAGGATTTAAACTCAAGTAAATTCAACAAGGTGCATGGATTTACTTAAGCTAACTTAAAGACTACTGTATTATAGGACTATTGACTGTTAAGGCTTTTGAGCCTTGACTTCTAAGAAGATACCTCTGCGGTAGAGTATTGATTATTGAATTTGTCTCTTGAGGATTTAATTTAGTCTGATGGTAAAATGTGAAATGGAAAGCAAGACAGCAAGAGATTTTCCCAGAAAGAAAATACTGTTTGGCAATGGCACGACGATGTTGGTATAAGAAGAATATTTATGGGCTCACATTTTATTTGTTTATCGATGAGAGCTCATAAATTCTCTAGAAATATCTCATATCTCTTCAAAATGAAATTTGTGACTTGAACCGGATCTAATCTAAAGTAAAAGTTGTATAGGTTATACCTTTAGTTGTAATTTAAGATGGTGAAGTTTGAAGGTTTGATATTTGCTGAACTTTTTGAATCATTTGTAAATCCCTTTATGAAAGTTTATAAGAAGATTTTATGCTCACGTGCTTTATTCCGTATTCTGGAATTTCATTGTTTTCAAGAAAGCCGTTATGAAACATGACACAAAAAAGAAATGTCAAACAATAATGAAAACCATTTCATGTCCAAATGTATTGAAACAGTTTTAGCAAATACAATAAGAAATTTGTTGGATAAAACGTTAAAAAGAAAATGCCAATGGTGTGACAATAAAGCAGCAATCTCGTCTTTGTTTCTATTCATTCTGTAGCTAGATAAATTTAAGATGGTGAAGTTTGAAGGTTTGATATTTGCTGAACTTTTTGAATCATTTGTAAATCCCTTTATGAAAGTTTATAAGAAGATTTTATGCTCACGTGCTTTATTCCGTATTCTGGAATTTCATTGTTTTCAAGAAAGCCGTTATGAAACATGACACAAAAAAGAAATGTCAAACAATAATGAAAACCATTTCATGTCCAAATGTATTGAAACAGTTTTAGCAAATACAATAAGAAATTTGTTGGATAAAACGTTAAAAAGAAAATGCCAATGGTGTGACAATAAAGCAGCAATCTCGTCTTTGTTTCTATTCATTCTGTAGCTAGATACAAACAGTTCTATTCCAATAAAATGTTCCACAAAAGGTCAGCATTTACTCTAAAGATAAGAAGGGCAGGGCTCGTTACGTATCAAAAATTGATCTCTGTTGAATAGCTGGACTGACTTGTAGTGAAATGTAGGAAAGAAAGTGTGTGTGGCCGTTTGTTTGATTTGCGCTTTATTGTCAAAGAGAACAGGATGCATCGTGACAGCCAGATGTTTGCTTTTTATGTCCGGATCCAAATCACACCCGGTTATATAAAACTACACAACTACCCGTTTTAACATGGACTGTTTTCCTACGGGGTGTAAAGGTAGTTTCACATCGCCTAGAATTCTATCTGACTATTCCCTAGTTTATCTCCAAGAAGGCATTTTTTATTGCAATACCAACAGTCTTTTCCAGGAACATAACTTTAGATCGGTTGGTGATGCGATGGTAGTATGGAATTGTGGGTGACGATGCTACTGGGAAGAGTTTGCTTGCAGATGAGATTAGATACAGACATAAAAATAGGCCACCTGACGCTCCCTTCTGTCATTGCCAATTTAAACGAAACTATTGCAATTGCAAATTCCTAGTTCGTTTTTATCTCTCACTACTGAATACTTCTTTTTCTTCTCTTTTACTATTACAATGCAAAAGTTTAAACTTATAGAAAGTAATAGTAAACTAAAGGTGTATGATGGTAGCTGGTCACCAGTAGTTGTACATTGGCTATAAGCTATTTACTATAACTATGACATAGACACGGGGTAGAAATTATTTGCACAAGAGGTTTATAGCTTAAGATTTTATATGTAACTTTCACGACTAACTTTCATGTCAATTTTATGGTTCTTTCATCAAATACTCCGTAAGTTTTTATTGCATTCAATTTGTTATTGATATGCAAAAATTCGCAAAATTTGCATAAAAAATTGCAATTCTATTTTTAACAAATAAAGCAATGCAAATAATCATTTTTAGAAAAGAGAAAATTCCCATTTATGAGATTTCCTTAATCAAATGAATACTTTGCACTAAAAAATGAATTGAAAAACTCTATAACAAAGCATGAACAACCGATTTTCCAAATGCTGTTTACAGTTCCTCGGGACTAAATGACTTTTGTTGTGACTTATCACATACATAAAACTAGTTAATTTTCCTAAACATGAGCCCCTCAGAGAGATGAAGGCTAAAAATGTTTCATAAATCTTTAATCCCCTGGAGATAGATAAGCTGCACTTGATTTTAGCTGTTATTACCGGTACTAACTAGTTTTTCCTATATTCCTGAACCAAGAAGGAAAATGTATGTAGGAGTGTGGGTTGTTTAAGATCAAAGGGATTAGGGTGAAATTACCAATATCAATGGAAAACAAATCGAGGTAGACACATTTTATTGAGTAAAAATTTTGGAATGTGCTAAAAAATTAAAGATGATTATTGCATCTTTCAAAATCATGTTTATTGCCAATTAATACACAGTACGCTCGGTGATTAGTAGTCTCAATGATAATAAAATGAACAAAAGGGTGAATGTATAGATTATATTTGATTATTTATTGATAAAATTAAAGAACTAATAAAAACCTTAAACTTGATTTAAATGAACTGTAAATGAAAGTTATTTTTCTGAAAATTTTTTATTTCTAGTCCTTTCCGGTCACAAGTACTTTGGGATAATTTATTATTAAAATCTTTTTTTAACTGTCGAGTTGAATACAATGATTCTACAAAGCAGCTAAATATCCTCCATCAATTGGAATATTAGTTCCAGTGATCATTTGAGACAGATTACTCGACAAATAAAGAATGAGATTTGCAGCGTCTGCAGTTTCAAGAAATCCAGTAATTGGAGTTTTGCTCATAACTTTGTCAACAATTTTGTCTGGGGAATTTTCATTAACATTTTTAACCATGTTTGTCGGCATTGAAGTCGGTAGAATACAATTCACCCGGATACCATATGGGCCCAATTCAACTGCGAATGCTTTTGTCATCATATTAACCGCCGCTTTGCTGCACTCGTAAGGGGATATCCTGGCAGGATGGACGACACTAGCCTAAAAATTAAATTAAATTTAAATAGATTTTTTCAGTAAATTAGTTAAATTAATTGAAACTTGAATTGTATTGTGTTGTAAGTCATCTTAAGAATATCATTTATCTTACGGTGGATGAAACGTTGACAATTGTAGCTCCTTTGACAGAATTAGCAATCACATTTTTTGAAAATACTTGGCTCACATTAAAGCCTGCTTTGAAATTGATAGACATCACCCTGGATTTAAAATATGCATGCACAAATTAGAATTTTCTTATTGTAGAGCCTCATCAGTAATTTGGCCATTAAAAAAGGTTACAAGTTATCTAGCTTACCAGTCGAAACTTTCTTCGCTGACATCCCAAATATCTTTAAACTCAGAGGTAATAACGCCAGCAGCATTTACTAGGTGATCTAATGGACCTAAACCCTCAACTGCTTTTCGAGTTTCATTCCAATTGCCTAGATTTACTTGGACAGTTTGAACTGTAGGCAGATTCGATTTTAACTTTTGAAGTGCTTCTTCATTAAAATCTAAGGCATAAACTATTGCCCCGCTTTCAATAAATTTTTGAACCACAGCTGTTCCTAAACCTTTAAAGAGACAAATTAATTACAGTTTTTGATAAATGAGCTTTTAAGAAGGCACTGTGATTCGGGAAATGATACGAATGAAAATCAAATTATAAATTGTTTCTACCTCCAGCTCCACCTGTGACAAGGACCCTTTTTCCTTCAAATGAGAATGCCATGTTTCATGAAAAGAAGAATTTCGTTTTCTCGTTTGAAGACCTAAGATCAATCAAGTACGGTAGTAAAGTAGTAAATGAGTTTGTAAGTTTGTTGAAAGCAGGGAGGCGAATTATCATCAACTAAAGTTAATGAAAAACTCTACTCTACAGTTACGAAAGCAATAGGTAATCAAAAAGTGATTGTTAAAGTTTTAAAGTTAAAGGGAATTAAGTAGTTAGTTTTTCCCAAGGTTGATTTATTTTAAAAAGATTAAAACAGGTTATAATAACATTTCCAGACTTAAAGCGTTATCTCATCATATAATCACAATCGTTTTCTTACGAGAAATGTGCTTAATGTGCTTTTACTTTTTAACAATTTTTTTTTATTTTGCTTTATTCAATTATTTTCCCTATTGTGATAAATTAAATGAGTCAATTAATCATTCATAAAAGCTTACTTAGTCTTAATAATATTACAATCAACAGCAGAGTTTAATTACGCAACAACGGTTTTAGAACTCCTTTATGAATTTTAATATTATTTATATAAAAAATAACATACAATATGCATAAGTATATGCTTATCAGATTATGCTGTGAAAAATTCAGCTTATTAAATCAAATTCTATTCCTACATTTAACCAAATGACCTTCATTCGTATGCTAATTTATATGCTTAAAAAATTGGAGTGTGGGAATTGAAGTTTTTCCACTGGAGTTTGTTTTATCACATTATTATGGGTGAAACCCATTATAAGATTGCACTCGTCTGTCTTCTGTCTGTACTCCGATCAATAACTCTCGACTGATCAACTTTTTTTAAATCTGATTTCAGATATGAGTATTTAGGGTAAATACGGAGGTCAATTTCGCTAATGGGCTAAATCAAAAATTTCACAAAATTTTCAAAAGTTTCAGAAATTTCAAAAAAAGGTCAGAAATTTCAGACATTTTAAGCTTTCAGAAACTCAGAAGACAGACAGAACGGAGGGTTTCACCCATCGCTATTTGCGGTTTAAACGATTTATTATGGGTGAAACCCATTATGAGATTGCACGCGTCTGTCCGTCTGTTGTCTGTCTGTTGTATGTCTTTCTGCGCTCTAACTTTCGAACGGATCAACTTTTTTGAAGTCTGATTTCAGATATGGATTTATGAGGTAAAAATGAAGGTCAAGTTCGTTAATGGGACAAATCGGACCACTCCTTCAGGGTCATGACCTAGGTCAACCGATTTACGTATTGCAATATATGCATATGGGGTATTATTAAAAAGCTCTTGACTTTAGCTTTTTAACTACAGTTTCAAAATTTCAAAATAAATTTTATTTGAAATTTTAGAACTTTCAGAAATTTTAAAAATTAGGAGGGCAGACGGATACACACGGGGTTTCACCCATCGCTATATGCGGTTAAGCGGTTTAATAATCGAGAAATCGCAATGAAATCAGCCTTGATGTCTCAATTTTTTGTGAAAAATTCTCTAATCTAATGCCTTTGAGTTTAAATGCGGTTGTTACTATTTATGAAATCGTAATAGAGCCCGTAAGAAGTTTTTATTGTTAAACGTAACTAGTCTAAAACTAAAATATAAAATTTTGTAATGCAAACGATGTGTAACACATGCAGCAACAAACCTTAAACACAGGCTGATGATAATTGTTTATGTATCACAAGTTTCAAAATGCAACTGCACAGAAAACTTTTCTGAATCTTTGTTTGACTGCAGGAAATTTTAGATTTACAATAACAAAAAACCAAATCAACAGACAGAAACGAAGTAAGTAGTACCGACAAACAATTTGAGCTACTGTAGAATTATTTTATTAGATAAGTCTATATAACTTCTGATTCTAATCAATAAAACAATGGGATCTGCAACCAGATTACTCTCGATGTGGGTTTTAGTTTTAAGAGTACTTCAGTTTACAAATCAACATCAGGAACTTTCTGCTAGTTGTATAATCCAGAAATTAGAATACTTTCAAAATTCAGGTTTACATTGAGTAGATACATTGAAGCAAAGGAAGTCTACTTTTGTTCTTCCTCAATGCAATTTGTTCTTTGCGCTTTATTTGGCTTTAATTTTAGTTTGTGAATCGATGCATTGTCTATTCTTAACAAATAGATTTTAAGTTCCAATTTATTGTACCTCTCATATTTATCGTAGATTTGGTAAAGTGCATGGATTTTGACAACTGGATACAGATTAGAGTTGATTTTGTCCCATCATGAGACTTTACTTTGAATGCATGCAATGTAACATATAAAATCCATTTTGTTAAAAATGAACTGGCTGAGTGGATAAACACAAGGTTGAGGCCTTAATGGAGCTGAATTTTGATCGAGTATTGACGGGGAAGTAGTGAAGTGGTAATCATCATCTCTCTAGATTCTCCTCAACGCTGAGTTTCCAAATAACAATGTTTTGAGCTCATCAATCATGATGTCGTGATACGAAGTCCTGATTTAGCTCCCTTTTCTCCAGTTTTGATCATTTCCTTTCAAACATTTTTTTCCTCTTTTAGTATGTTTCGATTGATCTTGACTGAATGTGGTTGGTGCTCAGTCCATGTTCATCTCATCTCATCTGAAGATGAGGGCGGCCTATATAGTATGACTTGGTTGTCTGTAAGGTTTCGCTTTTCGTCTAATAGGTACTTGATGTTGGTGCTTGTATAATGCTCTAGCTCTCTCTCTCTTTCTTGTGGACGTCGATACTATGATAATGCTCTTTCCTTGAAAACCTCTTAAAATGAAAATGTTATTTTCAAACCGGACGAAATATAAGATTTAATAGTAAAACTTCCAGTGTGGTTGCATGAAATTACTTCCCCAAATAGAAATCATCTATATCAATTTGTCCTTACTAAAAGACTCTTTAGCCTTATGCAAGAAATCAAATTAAGAGAATGTTATAGTAAACAAAGCCGTTGGGTTTAGTTGAACAGTCAGAACTCTCAGCTTTTTGACAGGTATGGGGAAGTTGGTTTGAAAATAACATTTTCATTTTAAGAGGTTTTCAAGGAAAGAGCATTATCATAGTATCGACGTCCACAAGAAAGAGAGAGAGAGCTAGAGCATTATACAAGCACCAACATCAAGTACCTATTAGACGAAAAGCGAAACCTTACAGACAACCAAGTCATACTATATAGGCCGCCCTCATCTTCAGATGAGATGAGATGAACATGGACTGAGCACCAACCACATTCAGTCAAGATCAATCGAAACATACTAAAAGAGGAAAAAAATGTTTGAAAGGAAATGATCAAAACTGGAGAAAAGGGAGCTAAATCAGGACTTCGTATCACGACATCATGATTGATGAGCTCAAAACATTGTTATTTGGAAACTCAGCGTTGAGGAGAATCTAGAGAGATGATGATTACCACTTCACTACTTCCCCGTCAATACTCGATCAAAATTCAGCTCCATTAAGGCCTCAACCTTGTGTTTATCCACTCAGCCAGTTCATTTTTAACAAAATGGATTTTATATGTTACATTGCATGCATTCAAAGTAAAGTCTCATGATGGGACAAAATCAACTCTAATCTGTATCCAGTTGTCAAAATCCATGCACTTTACCAAATCTACGATAAATATGAGAGGTACAATAAATTGGAACTTAAAATCTATTTGTTAAGAATAGACAATGCATCGATTCACAAACTAAAATTAAAGCCAAATAAAGCGCAAAGAACAAATTGCATTGAGGAAGAACAAAAGTAGACTTCCTTTGCTTCAATGTATCTACTCAATGTAAACCTGAATTTTGAAAGTATTCTAATTTCTGGATTATACAACTAGCAGAAAGTTCCTGATGTTGATTTGTAAACTGAAGTACTCTTAAAACTAAAACCCACATCGAGAGTAATCTGGTTGCAGATCCCATTGTTTTATTGATTAGAATCAGAAGTTATATAGACTTATCTAATAAAATAATTCTACAGTAGCTCAAATTGTTTGTCGGTACTACTTACTTCGTTTCTGTCTGTTGATTTGGTTTTTTGTTATTGTAAATCTAAAATTTCCTGCAGTCAAACAAAGATTCAGAAAAGTTTTCTGTGCAGTTGCATTTTGAAACTTGTGATACATAAACAATTATCATCAGCCTGTGTTTAAGGTTTGTTGCTGCATGTGTTACACATCGTTTGCATTACAAAATTTTATATTTTAGTTTTAGACTAGTTACGTTTAACAATAAAAACTTCTTACGGGCTCTATTACGATTTCATAAATAGTAACAACCGCATTTAAACTCAAAGGCATTAGATTAGAGAATTTTTCACAAAAAATTGAGACATCAAGGCTGATTTCATTGCGATTTCTCGATTATTAAACCGCTTAACCGCATATAGCGATGGGTGAAACCCCGTGTGTATCCGTCTGCCCTCCTAATTTTTAAAATTTCTGAAAGTTCTAAAATTTCAAATAAAATTTATTTTGAAATTTTGAAACTGTAGTTAAAAAGCTAAAGTCAAGAGCTTTTTAATAATACCCCATATGCATATATTGCAATACGTAAATCGGTTGACCTAGGTCATGACCCTGAAGGAGTGGTCCGATTTGTCCCATTAACGAACTTGACCTTCATTTTTACCTCATAAATCCATATCTGAAATCAGACTTCAAAAAAGTTGATCCGTTCGAAAGTTAGAGCGCAGAAAGACATACAACAGACAGACAACAGACGGACAGACGCGTGCAATCTCATAATGGGTTTCACCCATAATAAATCGTTTAAACCGCAAATAGCGATGGGTGAAACCCTCCGTTCTGTCTGTCTTCTGAGTTTCTGAAAGCTTAAAATGTCTGAAATTTCTGACCTTTTTTTGAAATTTCTGAAACTTTTGAAAATTTTGTGAAATTTTTGATTTAGCCCATTAGCGAAATTGACCTCCGTATTTACCCTAAATACTCATATCTGAAATCAGATTTAAAAAAAGTTGATCAGTCGAGAGTTATTGATCGGAGTACAGACAGAAGACAGACGAGTGCAATCTTATAATGGGTTTCACCCATAATAATGTGATAAAACAAACTCCAGTGGAAAAACTTCAATTCCCACACTCCAATTTTTTAAGCATATAAATTAGCATACGAATGAAGGTCATTTGGTTAAATGTAGGAATAGAATTTGATTTAATAAGCTGAATTTTTCACAGCATAATCTGATAAGCATATACTTATGCATATTGTATGTTATTTTTTATATAAATAATATTAAAATTCATAAAGGAGTTCTAAAACCGTTGTTGCGTAATTAAACTCTGCTGTTGATTGTAATATTATTAAGACTAAGTAAGCTTTTATGAATGATTAATTGACTCATTTAATTTATCACAATAGGGAAAATAATTGAATAAAGCAAAATAAAAAAAAATTGTTAAAAAGTAAAAGCACATTAAGCACATTTCTCGTAAGAAAACGATTGTGATTATATGATGAGATAACGCTTTAAGTCTGGAAATGTTATTATAACCTGTTTTAATCTTTTTAAAATAAATCAACCTTGGGAAAAACTAACTACTTAATTCCCTTTAACTTTAAAACTTTAACAATCACTTTTTGATTACCTATTGCTTTCGTAACTGTAGAGTAGAGTTTTTCATTAACTTTAGTTGATGATAATTCGCCTCCCTGCTTTCAACAAACTTACAAACTCATTTACTACTTTACTACCGTACTTGATTGATCTTAGGTCTTCAAACGAGAAAACGAAATTCTTCTTTTCATGAAACATGGCATTCTCATTTGAAGGAAAAAGGGTCCTTGTCACAGGTGGAGCTGGAGGTAGAAACAATTTATAATTTGATTTTCATTCGTATCATTTCCCGAATCACAGTGCCTTCTTAAAAGCTCATTTATCAAAAACTGTAATTAATTTGTCTCTTTAAAGGTTTAGGAACAGCTGTGGTTCAAAAATTTATTGAAAGCGGGGCAATAGTTTATGCCTTAGATTTTAATGAAGAAGCACTTCAAAAGTTAAAATCGAATCTGCCTACAGTTCAAACTGTCCAAGTAAATCTAGGCAATTGGAATGAAACTCGAAAAGCAGTTGAGGGTTTAGGTCCATTAGATCACCTAGTAAATGCTGCTGGCGTTATTACCTCTGAGTTTAAAGATATTTGGGATGTCAGCGAAGAAAGTTTCGACTGGTAAGCTAGATAACTTGTAACCTTTTTTAATGGCCAAATTACTGATGAGGCTCTACAATAAGAAAATTCTAATTTGTGCATGCATATTTTAAATCCAGGGTGATGTCTATCAATTTCAAAGCAGGCTTTAATGTGAGCCAAGTATTTTCAAAAAATGTGATTGCTAATTCTGTCAAAGGAGCTACAATTGTCAACGTTTCATCCACCGTAAGATAAATGATATTCTTAAGATGACTTACAACACAATACAATTCAAGTTTCAATTAATTTAACTAATTTACTGAAAAAATCTATTTAAATTTAATTTAATTTTTAGGCTAGTGTCGTCCATCCTGCCAGGATATCCCCTTACGAGTGCAGCAAAGCGGCGGTTAATATGATGACAAAAGCATTCGCAGTTGAATTGGGCCCATATGGTATCCGGGTGAATTGTATTCTACCGACTTCAATGCCGACAAACATGGTTAAAAATGTTAATGAAAATTCCCCAGACAAAATTGTTGACAAAGTTATGAGCAAAACTCCAATTACTGGATTTCTTGAAACTGCAGACGCTGCAAATCTCATTCTTTATTTGTCGAGTAATCTGTCTCAAATGATCACTGGAACTAATATTCCAATTGATGGAGGATATTTAGCTGCTTTGTAGAATCATTGTATTCAACTCGACAGTTAAAAAAAGATTTTAATAATAAATTATCCCAAAGTACTTGTGACCGGAAAGGACTAGAAATAAAAAATTTTCAGAAAAATAACTTTCATTTACAGTTCATTTAAATCAAGTTTAAGGTTTTTATTAGTTCTTTAATTTTATCAATAAATAATCAAATATAATCTATACATTCACCCTTTTGTTCATTTTATTATCATTGAGACTACTAATCACCGAGCGTACTGTGTATTAATTGGCAATAAACATGATTTTGAAAGATGCAATAATCATCTTTAATTTTTTAGCACATTCCAAAATTTTTACTCAATAAAATGTGTCTACCTCGATTTGTTTTCCATTGATATTGGTAATTTCACCCTAATCCCTTTGATCTTAAACAACCCACACTCCTACATACATTTTCCTTCTTGGTTCAGGAATATAGGAAAAACTAGTTAGTACCGGTAATAACAGCTAAAATCAAGTGCAGCTTATCTATCTCCAGGGGATTAAAGATTTATGAAACATTTTTAGCCTTCATCTCTCTGAGGGGCTCATGTTTAGGAAAATTAACTAGTTTTATGTATGTGATAAGTCACAACAAAAGTCATTTAGTCCCGAGGAACTGTAAACAGCATTTGGAAAATCGGTTGTTCATGCTTTGTTATAGAGTTTTTCAATTCATTTTTTAGTGCAAAGTATTCATTTGATTAAGGAAATCTCATAAATGGGAATTTTCTCTTTTCTAAAAATGATTATTTGCATTGCTTTATTTGTTAAAAATAGAATTGCAATTTTTTATGCAAATTTTGCGAATTTTTGCATATCAATAACAAATTGAATGCAATAAAAACTTACGGAGTATTTGATGAAAGAACCATAAAATTGACATGAAAGTTAGTCGTGAAAGTTACATATAAAATCTTAAGCTATAAACCTCTTGTGCAAATAATTTCTACCCCGTGTCTATGTCATAGTTATAGTAAATAGCTTATAGCCAATGTACAACTACTGGTGACCAGCTACCATCATACACCTTTAGTTTACTATTACTTTCTATAAGTTTAAACTTTTGCATTGTAATAGTAAAAGAGAAGAAAAAGAAGTATTCAGTAGTGAGAGATAAAAACGAACTAGGAATTTGCAATTGCAATAGTTTCGTTTAAATTGGCAATGACAGAAGGGAGCGTCAGGTGGCCTATTTTTATGTCTGTATCTAATCTCATCTGCAAGCAAACTCTTCCCAGTAGCATCGTCACCCACAATTCCATACTACCATCGCATCACCAACCGATCTAAAGTTATGTTCCTGGAAAAGACTGTTGGTATTGCAATAAAAAATGCCTTCTTGGAGATAAACTAGGGAATAGTCAGATAGAATTCTAGGCGATGTGAAACTACCTTTACACCCCGTAGGAAAACAGTCCATGTTAAAACGGGTAGTTGTGTAGTTTTATATAACCGGGTGTGATTTGGATCCGGACATAAAAAGCAAACATCTGGCTGTCACGATGCATCCTGTTCTCTTTGACAATAAAGCGCAAATCAAACAAACGGCCACACACACTTTCTTTCCTACATTTCACTACAAGTCAGTCCAGCTATTCAACAGAGATCAATTTTTGATACGTAACGAGCCCTGCCCTTCTTATCTTTAGAGTAAATGCTGACCTTTTGTGGAACATTTTATTGGAATAGAACTGTTTGTATCTAGCTACAGAATGAATAGAAACAAAGACGAGATTGCTGCTTTATTGTCACACCATTGGCATTTTCTTTTTAACGTTTTATCCAACAAATTTCTTATTGTATTTGCTAAAACTGTTTCAATACATTTGGACATGAAATGGTTTTCATTATTGTTTGACATTTCTTTTTTGTGTCATGTTTCATAACGGCTTTCTTGAAAACAATGAAATTCCAGAATACGGAATAAAGCACGTGAGCATAAAATCTTCTTATAAACTTTCATAAAGGGATTTACAAATGATTCAAAAAGTTCAGCAAATATCAAACCTTCAAACTTCACCATCTTAAATTTATCTAGCTACAGAATGAATAGAAACAAAGACGAGATTGCTGCTTTATTGTCACACCATTGGCATTTTCTTTTTAACGTTTTATCCAACAAATTTCTTATTGTATTTGCTAAAACTGTTTCAATACATTTGGACATGAAATGGTTTTCATTATTGTTTGACATTTCTTTTTTGTGTCATGTTTCATAACGGCTTTCTTGAAAACAATGAAATTCCAGAATACGGAATAAAGCACGTGAGCATAAAATCTTCTTATAAACTTTCATAAAGGGATTTACAAATGATTCAAAAAGTTCAGCAAATATCAAACCTTCAAACTTCACCATCTTAAATTACAACTAAAGGTATAACCTATACAACTTTTACTTTAGATTAGATCCGGTTCAAGTCACAAATTTCATTTTGAAGAGATATGAGATATTTCTAGAGAATTTATGAGCTCTCATCGATAAACAAATAAAATGTGAGCCCATAAATATTCTTCTTATACCAACATCGTCGTGCCATTGCCAAACAGTATTTTCTTTCTGGGAAAATCTCTTGCTGTCTTGCTTTCCATTTCACATTTTACCATCAGACTAAATTAAATCCTCAAGAGACAAATTCAATAATCAATACTCTACCGCAGAGGTATCTTCTTAGAAGTCAAGGCTCAAAAGCCTTAACAGTCAATAGTCCTATAATACAGTAGTCTTTAAGTTAGCTTAAGTAAATCCATGCACCTTGTTGAATTTACTTGAGTTTAAATCCTTTATATTTTGTACACGCCATATTCGAGTGGGTATAGGTTAAAGCTTGACGTCAACTGAAATCTTATTCATCCTAAAAGGTATACAGTAAACATCCTTAAGAACAAAATTTCATGCTTTTAGATAAGAAAAAGGTACAGGTATAGGTATTTATAAATAGGTATGTTGATGTATCTCTTAAGCTATGTTATCTACCTCTGGTAAGTGTACCAAAACCCGAAATTAGGAGAAAGTTACGGGTTCTAAATATTCAAACTATTTCTAAATTCAGAGGCAATCCATATTACCAAGCACTTGCTTAAGAGAGAATTGCAAGGGTCTTGAGTAATGGCTTTAATATTACGAGGTTATAAAGCACATCGACCAGATGATACGAAATTACAAAGTTATAAAATTGAATCCTTAGCAACTTCAACAGATCAGCGTGGTTAATGAATGTTAGAGGTAGTAGTAATACTAGTAGTTTAATTTCTTGCCTGAGACTAAGGAGAAACTATAAGGTTAGGCTAGAGGATGACATCAGTATTAATATGACTTTGACTTCTGTCCATGAATTTACATAGATATTAATAAGTAGACTTGGAGAGAGCATTGTATAGTAGTTAGTTAGTGAGGTGGTTGGATATAATATGACCTGGCTAAATAAATGACATACTTTAATCTAAAACTACTAAAACCCTTCTCATTTCTACCTAATTCAAGAGCCAAGTGAAATCTAATGCTGAGCATTCAAGCGTACACAGTACCTTTACTGTTCAAACGAACTACGGTGCTTTATATCTGCCACTGGCAGAATTGATCTTCTGTTAGTTTTATTTTATACACTTCTCTACTCTCAACAACTGCTGCTGATTTTGCTCAAGTATATCCCGGACTGAACAAATATCGAAATACGTAGAGTCATTTTGATACTAGCATGATTATGAAACTATAGGTTTGATAGTAGTGGGAAGTCTGAGGTAGTATTCGTATTAGTAGTGGCTACTATAAAGCGGTGTGGTTTATAGTCGTAAAGACAAAGTCCGAGAAGGGTATTAAAGTGATACTATTTCGGTTTGACTTTCTTTGCAATGTAATAATCAGTACCTGAAGAGGAAGTTTGCATGTATTAGCAAATCTTTGGATTTTAGTGTAGGTACTTAAGCAGCCTCTGGTTTTATGATATACTTTAACTTTCACTGCCACCATCAAGAGAATCAGAGACAGTTACTTATAGTTGGTATTATTGATACCCTGGATAGGAGGAGAATGTTGAAGTGCCTAATGAATCATGAAAATACCCTGAGGAGAAAATTAGGTACGAACACAAGTGTGATCAATGATGTCAATTATTCTTTGAAGCTAAAGATGAGGCCAAATCTTTCCTCTTGCTCAATGTGAATTAAAGTAAGCGAATTACTTTATAGAATTCACGGGGAATATTATACTTCTCATGCATTAAACTAGCCTCTAGGACTTTGTTCGAATTCTAATTCAATAAGAATACAAAATTATGTTCATATGAGTTTTCGAAATATGGAAATGCTCAGATTCAGAGTTCTACTACCTGCAGTATTATATATTGACATATCAAATGAAGCTTTTAGTCCCAACACAAACAATTACCAATTGTTCTGTTAGTTCTAATTAAGTAGGTTGCGTGCATACGACGTAGGTTTATTGGTTTATTGTTTATTGCGTACGACGTAGGTCATCTAAGCATTTATGTTCTATAGGATTTCCAACAGGATGGAAATACTTAAATTTTGTCCATGTTGAAGTAGATATCTAGCTGCAATATGATATCTTCAAACCTGAAAACTACAAGTAAGTTCTATCCATAACTCAGCAAAGGACCGAAAACCAATAAATATTCAAATAGCGTACTACTCATTTTACATGATGAAACCTAATTTTGTCGCTATCACAAAATTTCCCCATTGCATTGCTATTCTAAGTCAACAAGGATTCCATACTTCACACGACGGTTCGCTCACATTCCCATTCTTTGAGTTGGTGCTTTCTCCTGAGTGAAACTGTAGACATGGCATGGGGCTGGTTTGTCCAACCCCTTGGGTATCACGAAACACCTTTATTGCCAAAGTTAAAAGCCAAATTTGGTATTATTTATTTTAATGCTAAAACACAAAAATTTCTTAGAGCTTTTGAAAAAATTGTACAAAAATTACAAAAAGGCAAGGTGCAAGTTTAAATGACTATTTTCTACCTTTTTACTTGGTGAAAAATCGTTTATATACCAAATGCTACAGTACTACGTTCAATTTTACACATAATTAGCTCTGGAATTGGAAGTCTGAGATTTGATCTGGAGT
>JAQGAA010000970.1:0-18067 GCA_034696425.1 Isotoma viridis | reverse complement strand
TTTGTTTGGCTTGCAAAGGTGTTATATTGGCTATTGGCTAACTACTGAACAAGAAAATAATACTTACCCAACTGCCCATTGTAATGTATTTCTTGGTTATCCTCCCTTCTCCACATTATATAAGGTTCAGGATGTCCTTTAGCCTTACATGTAAGAGTTACGTTGGATCCTTCCCTTACCATCAAGTCTATGCTTGAATCTTTGTCAATTATCTCCGGTGGCACTGAAATTAAGATAAAAACAAATAAGCCCAGCTCCCATATATGTTTATACAATAATCCTTACTACCGAAAATTTATAAAATGCATCATTAAATAGAAACCTTTTGTGATTAGCAGAAATGTATACTTTACAATTAGCTAAAGTGTAAAATGGTAAAAGTTATCGTGAAATAGCACATATGATGTTCCCTCAAAAACCAGTTTTATACCGACGTTATGAAACGCAGGAGAAACTAAACGTACACCTTTTAGAGACTACGACAACCCCATCACCACTATCATCTCAGGCATTTCAGTGTTTTTGGCTTGTAGTAAGGGTAAAATATAATTGGGATGCAGAAGGGATGCTTGGTCCCGGAAGGTAGGATTTGCCCTGTGGACCGTCATCATCATCAAGAACTACAGCCACAGAATCAACCACTGGAAACACATCTTTATATTATTACAAGGTCTCTAATCCACAGGGTTCCTCCCGTATCACTGGATTGCAACAGAAAAACCATGCAGGCTAAAGACAACCACTTCCACCGTTAACACTGCGATCATCATCATCATCATCATTTTTACAGATCTCACATAAGGGACCTTATTACACATTGTACATTTTGTGATACCTTTACTAAAAGTGCTTTATAAGATGAACATGGTTCTGCAAATGTATATGCAAGCTGTCTTCCTAGAAACCATGCATTTATTTTATCGGATTTAGGCGAGTCTTTTCTCTTATGGGGTAGGACTCTACCAACACAATTGCTTATGTTTTATAAGGTCCTAGCGTCCTAGGTATATTGCACAAGTTGGAACAACGTGTGCGTGTCTTCCTATTTTTAGCCTGAAGTCATTTCATTATGACATCTGCCTGTCCATTTGGCTCGAAGAAAGCATGCAACTATTACTTCGACGAAGTATTATTTAATACCCAACCAATTCAACGGTTCAGGGATAACACCTTACTATCATGTATTTGTGGTCATGATGGACTTTGCGGTGGATGAAACTGTTTTGGAAAATATATTGCACTACTACTGCAAAGAAAATATATCAAATGCACCGAGGGTGCTAATGATATAATAAGATTTCCTTATGAATTCTGTTCTTCCTTTCTCTCAAAGTCAACCATCCCTAAGGCTATTTCCTACAGTAAATGAAATTTCTGAGGAGTTGCTTTTACTTTATTTATTGAATCAAGCAATAATTTATTCTATAAGCAGTCAGGGATTGTATAAGAGTTATTGGAGATTTTACTCACCCACAACTTCTAAAAATCCAAATACGCTTTTCATAGGATCCGTATTAATCTGACACATATACCACCCTCTGTAAATCAATTGCATGGTTTTATTATTTAATTCAAGCATTGAATAAAATGTAATGCATAAAGGACTATATAATGATTGAGTTTTACCTGTCACTTTCTTGTGCGTTTTTAATCTGCAAAGAGACACAAAAATGTTTATCGAGTCAAATACAGAATGCATACACAGTATTTTACAAATTAATTTAGTTTGACAATATATCCATCCAGTTTACTCTTTTAGCGTGGGATGAAAACATTAGTGCTCATTGCAATGTTAACCTTTTAAATTTTGAACATTTGCTTTTCCTTTGTTCAGTCATTTTGTATGGAAATAAGCTAAAAATCAATTATAACAACCAGTAGGTTAGCTATGCATTTGAAATATTCTATTATCTATCGCTACAAATAATCTATTTTCAGTAAAATGTCTCATATTGCAGAATAATGCCATTCTACGCTGTCAAATGTGAAATTCTTTGTAGTTGGAACTTGTATGTATACACAAATAATAATATTTTGACCTTGATAATAAAATAGAATGAAAAATAAACTCCCACCCGCACATGCTCTGCAACTTCTTGCACTTAAAACTTAAATATTTAAATCCTGTTAAATATTTCTGCTGGACTAAATAACTTAAATCACTTGATCTTTGCTTTCACGATTAGTTTCTTCGATCCCGATATTCAAATAGATGATTCCATTTGCAAAGAATAAATAAAGATTAAACCAGCCATGAGCCATCTATATTAATGTATCATCTTAAATCGAAAAGGAAAGTTTTTACGTGGCATTTGAAGTCTTAATAAGATTTAACTACACTATCCCCAAAGTAAGTAAAAGCATAAGGGCTGAACAAAGGGTAGAGTTCATTAAGTAGGATTTGATTCATTAATGAATCTGATTGAGTTTACAACCTACTTTATTGAGCAAAGGAGTAAGTAATAATACGAATAAGTCACATTAAAAGGGTTTGAAGGCGTTTTTAATGCCGGGAGCATTAACAGAGAAATAAGAGAAAGCTCTTTTGACGGTCTCTTTTTTATGTGATCTCACTCGAGTAGACTGACTCAGAGAGTTTTCAAACTTTCAAAGGGAAAAGTAAGGACGGATATTGACTATTATTAGCTGGGAAAAAAGAAAGGGAGAGTTTTCAGACTGAAAGAGTAGGCTAAGGATTTATATGAGAAAAGTGTTTGGTGGTGGTGGTTACTACCAGGAAGTACGGTTGGTAGTACTGGTAGTGGTTGTACTAGTAAGTAGTAGTAGTAAACTGGAGCATTTATCTTGAAGACAATGACGAAAGAAAGAAGAAAAGTCAAGTAAGAAAAAGACCGGGTTGAGTTTGGATCGTTGAATTGGGTTCGGTTTGGAGGCCGTTGAAAATCCAGAGTTTCAACAGCGTTTTATAGCCCTAATTCGATTAGACGAGAAGGCAAACATTAGAAAACGGGATAAAGAAAGAACACCCGGGCTTAAACTGCCTAAAGGAAATACGACTCCCTGACAAAATGTGGTCTACTTCGGTTTAGTTCCTTTTTGCTTAAGTTACTAATACCAATGAGAAGTGAATGTTTGTCTGTATGTACAACATTGCGTTCTCTCATCTTGATCTGGTTTTGTACTCGTATAGTGTTCATATTTAATGTATTAGATTTTTCCATTATTTAGGTCTTATTTATCAGTATTATACGATCGTGGGGGTAAAAATAAAAACCAATGATAATTTTCTAAAAACTTTAAAATTTTCTCTATTTCATTTTTGTTATTTTTGGTTATCTAAATACGACAGAAATTTAATCTAAAGATTTATGAAAGGTTCCTATTTCGGTATATTGGAGGTTGAATGTTGTAAACATTTTCTTTAGTTGGCTTGATCCGAATTCGTATCTTGAGTTGAGACAAGAGAGTAAGACTTAAACTTAACCAGCTCAATAATACCCATGTACCCCTTTTCAAGTATAGTGATGACAGAAGCAGCATATGTATTTCCTAACCAATAGTTAGACAACATAGAAAAAGTTAAACGATGAAAGGAAACTAAAACGGAGAAAGGAAACGAAACGAGATCCCGTTTGTTGGGTTGATGTTGATATGTGTAGTAGAGAAGTAGAGTCGTTTTATACGGTATTTAACTCGGTCTAAGTTACACCTTGATCTTTCTTTCCAACCATTTGAGTCTAGCTTGGCATGAAGGATTGTTAACTCAAATAGAGGAAAGAGAAAGCATCACCATTCCTCCGTGTGCAGCTTTGCAACGATGTTTTATAGTGAGTTTTAGTATGATTAAGTGTTTTATGGGTTTGAAATCGTAACCTTGTTATAATGTTAAATTGCAAGGAGGCTTGAATTAAGGTTAGATATTCAGCTTCAGTTTCCTCATATGACGTACGTGAAAAAAAATCATACCCGGAGAACACATATATTAACGTCATGAATGAATAGCTGAAATGCAAAAAAGGTTTTTTATCATTTAAATCATCTTGTCTCCTGTTAAATACCCTTGAGTTACCATTTTGCATTTAAGTTTACTGCGATATGGAATCTTTTGTTATTTTATAGAAATTGCAGAAAACTTGTATTTTTGGAAAGAGAAAGTACAAACATTTTGTATCAAATGGATTCTTAATCGCAATATCCTTCTCCCAATCGAATGGAGTAGATGAAAAATACAAACAATAATAAAAACAAGCCTAACGCCCGATTGAATCATCTAGTCAAGTTCATTCGGTAAAATTTGGGCAGTTTGATTTTCAGTTTCGAGCTTCCGGCCGGTTCTTGTTATCATTAGTAACTTGCACTATTGTTGAGAAAGCTACTTCTTGTGTTTGTGTATTACTATAAAAGCTTAGATTTAGTGAATATAAAGCTTTTTGACTTAGAGACTTTGAAGAACAATTGTATTGAAAGAAGGGCTCTGTTTGTATTTCAAGCCAATATAAGCTAAATAAATAAACTGGTGGCTATATTTCAGTCAAATTCTATTTGTATGAAAGTATAAAAAAGTGAAATTTTACTTACATGAAGGACAAAATGGTGGTCGGAGTGAGTCATCGTTATTCGGGGATTCCTTGTAACCACTATAGATCATGGACAGAGAAAGATAATTTTTAAGTTCATTGCATCAATTAAAAGTTGCATAGTCCTTAGTAAATTCCAAGGAAAGATTCTCCTTGCTTCGATAATTTTAAAACTACAATGACGTTGATTTGTCTGGATCTCATACAAATTACTTTATTTCATTAAATTTTGACGGGTTCTTATAAAAACTTTATTATTACTACTTTTTGACTCTATACACGTTTACAGGTCAGGTCATGGTGGTTCAAGTAGTAGTAGTCATGCAAAGCTAAAACTTAAAAAATTTTAAAAAGTAAAGATGTCATACCTTGGTGATGAATGGTGAGTATAGTCTGTGTAAACAAAAAATTAAAATCAATTAGCATATCAATTTCTGTCACTCGATAGATAGTTTAGATTGAATCAGTTAACTTATGAGTTACTAATAATGAACTTTAAAAATGTAAAAGTTTAGATTTTTTCTTACTTGCGTGTCAACCCGAACCCAGGCTACCTATAACAAAAAAAGCAACAAAAAACTTTGAAAAATCCAGATAATTTCCAATTTCTTTTCATCATTGTAACTTCATGTACTTTTACTATTCAGCAAATCATGCCATATAATAATAGCATGTCCTTCTTACTCTTTGCATGTCATCTCTAGCAAAAAAAATCACGACTGGAAAAAGGTTAATGAGAAACTGTACTGTATTGGTGCATGATGTATCTATTTTCCACAAGGTACGATACCTTTGACTTTCCTGACTTATGATGTGCCAAGCCGTAATACCCTCTGCTCATCTTTAAAGGTTGATGCAAGTTGCAGTGGTAACTTATAATACAAAAACAACCCACATCATTCTACCGTCAGATGCAACCCCCTCAATCTCATGTAAAGGGTTTTTGCTGCACCAGAGACTTGAAGATGCCAACCATGCAATCCATCTCATTCAACCCTTCTTTGAAAATATTATTATCTTAGCACAAAAAGAAAAATACGGAAGCAGAATTGTTATTTTTGTCTGGATTTTTCATTTACACTCGCATTTATTTCCACTATGGAATGGAATAAAGGATGAATGAGTGAATGAGCATGGGGCTTTGACATTGGATCCAGCTCGAGATAAGAGAAGTAGGGTGGGAGTTAGTTAAAGGTTTTTGGATGTATGTGTTGTATGGTGAGTTTAGGGGTAGTAGATGTTCTTGAGGAGACTGACTCGTGTCAATGTCACTATGAATTACCTATCCCCCCAAGTAAAAGGACTCAAATTACCCAAATGAAACATTAAACAAAGTTTTCAAGGGGATTTTACACTTTCATAAGAAAGAAGAAAAGAAAAACCCACTTGACACTAAACTTCATAAGGCTAATGACATTGCACTTGAAGTGAGCATGAAATGAAGTAGTGTCACTTTCTAAAACAATGACTTTCAGTGCTCCACCGACACAATTCATTTTTTAGTATGCATGTGTGAATAAATGGATGCGGTTCCCCCTTACTGCTTTGAGACAGCTTATTGAAAGTTATCTAATTCATTTACTTAATTCATCATCCACTTTCTTTTGGTAATGGTATATCAAGATGAGTGCCTTTGTTTTATTTACAATAAAGTGAAATTTAGCATTAATTAAACTAAATCAATAGATGTTAGATATTCAATCAAATGCAACAGAGAAATGTCAATGAAAAGGGGATTCGTTTGATTGATAATAAAAACAAATGTCAAGATTAAAAACAGGCGTGGAACTGAATATTGTACCAAGTTTAACTCACATCTTTTGCATTCCTTAAACATTGGGATCAAAATTTTCCCTTTCTCTCAACCATCCCTGAACCATAAAAATTCAAAACCTTTGAAAAATTCTGTGTAAAACTCTAACAACGTCTGAGAATAGTGATTAATTTTAAACTTTTGATTTGATTAAAATTAGCTTTTAATACTACTGCCCTGTATCATTAAACTTTTGAATACTTTTTAGAAAAAGTTTCCATTGAGAAATAATTTGAAACTGGGCCACAACCACAGGAGATTTATCTTTGGCACAAAGAATGTGTCAGAACTTTGATACATCTCTCTCATATTTTGCATATTAAATTAAAAAGCATATTCGAACTTGAAACTCCGACGAAAATTGTTCTAAAAAATGAAATAAAATTTTTGTAAACGACAGAATATTAAACTACAAACAAAAACAAACGATAAGAAGCAATTGAAACAAGTTTCAGAATGGAAGAAATGGGGGAAACAAGTTTACGATTTCAAGGATTTTCTCCACCGTTCCGTTCATTATGAATGTCATATAAAAAGTTGAGATAATTCTTTAGCATTTGAGTTGATACTATGAAATGATTATTATAAATGCACACACTACCACACTACATGGCCCCCTTCTTTCGTTGTTCGGGAACATTATGAATGAATCCTATTGTTACGATATTGTATAAGGAATGAAAAGGAAGAAAGAGGGTTGTGAGAAGGATTTTAATAAAATCTTCATCTTGTGATGCTTCTTTTATGTGTACTTTCTTGTGAGGAAAGTAAAGCTGAGAACAAGACGGATTTTGGACGGCACTATCTACTATCATTACAAAGATAATACTTCATAATAACAGTATAACACTTTCAGAGCTTAAATCGGTACTTTACATGAGTCTCTTTCTGTCCAAGGGGGAGAGTGACAAATAGCTACCAATTAATTCTCCATGCGGCTTTTTACACTTTCATTTTTGATGTAAAATGCAGAACAGTGATGTTGAATTAATGAGGAAATACTTGAAAAAATCTTCACACTTCGTATTTTCTTTATGGGCTTGTGGTTTAAGGGGGTTGTTGGTGAGTTACTGCGTTACTTGTATTTTCAATTTCCAGAATAAAAAAAATGCTTAAGTATTTTCGATTTTGGCAAAAAATTGCTCTGTATTGCAAAAGTACGTTTTTCATTGTTGGATTCCTTAATTGTAGTTTTACGAAAGATATTTCAAAATATTTAAGTTTTGTTATTCCATGGTTTTATAATTTACTGTGATATATTGTATTTGTAACATTAGCCAAATCCCTTTAGAGCTAAGTATTATAATATTGCAAAATACATGGTGAAGGAAAAACTTGAGCTCTCGAATAAGTTATTCAGTAATTTCCTTCTGAAAATTATTAGCCCAACTACCCTACTCGATATTTGAATATTATGAAAGGAAAACCCAATGTCAAACTAACCTTATAGTTTCCCAGGTGGTCCACAATACAAGGAAGCACAGCATCCTTGTCCACAGTAACGGTAACATTAGGAAGCGGCTGTGCAAATCTGGGCATGTATGATTCTGAAATATTTGCAAAACAGATTCACTTCAGCATAATATTTACAAAGTCCATTCGCACATAGGATTATCAGTTACAAGGCGTAGAGCATAAAAGTGTAAATGTGAACACCCTTTCGCACACAACAACATGCATCGAAGCTCAAGGTTGTAGGGGAAATATCCTCTGCTTTCTCCATTCAAGCAGTGATTCACTCAATTTCAATGATAAGCCTTTAATGTATAACTCACCACTGCAAAACAACTCTAAGCTTGGTATAAAGTTTGTTTCCTATCTTGTTAGATTGGTCTTTGGATTGCTATATACGAATGTGTCTTAATACAAGCTTATTAAAGTTGTTGGGGGTAGTTTTTTGGCTGTTAGGTAGCATGCTTTGGAAACGGTAATGGTTGGCGTGGCAGTGCGTAATATCATCAACAACATCAACCATCTTATATTATTATTATGTTGGCCTCTTCCTCTTGTCAAAACTGTCAACAGTCCAAAACCTCGAAGACCAACTTTCCACAAACCTAAATCTAACCATCATCATCATCACCACCAACACAACTACAAACCACGAAGAAGTCAAGCCAGAAACGAGCCAAAATCCTCAGGAGTTATTTCTTTATAAACTTTTATTTTCTGAACTTGTTCCTGTCTTTCATTTCAGACTTTACTCTCTTAGATCGTCCATGTGCTCTACTTGGGCTTCCGTCAAATTTCATTCTGTCACCGATCACACGGAAAATTCTCTTATGTCTTTATCTTCCCTTGAAATCATACAACCAAAATAACGGTTATAGTTTTATGCAACACTATATTATTTATTTCGAATGTGTTCTTGTAACAGCCAATACCAGATAGATAAGTTATATGTCAAGCCCACGCAGCATAGCTTTTGTGGCCTTTTTACAGTGTATAGAGAGAATAAGCATTGTATGTCAGTAGTAGTAAGCTCACGACTTAAAAGAAATACAATCGAATTAGTGATATGACACAATTTAATGGTGGAAGTCTGAAATATTAAAATGCTCAACTTCCTTAGCTTTTATCCAGAGTTTTTGAAATTTTTTGTTTGTCATTGTTAGACAGATTTCAAAAATTAGTTCCAAAGTGACACTCAGACTTGATTAATGCACATTTTTATTCATAACAATGGACCAATTTGAGCTAAATTGACATTCGATAAAGATTAATCGTCAAAATATACTTTTATGAAAATTCATTCTTTACCCTGGATTCCCATAAGTCAGGTTTGATTGATATTGAAGTAGCAAGGTTTTTTTCCTTTAGATACAGAAAAGAATAAGATGACAGGTGTCCTACTAGTGTACGTACCTATACTGTCTATCTAGTGTTTCCAGTGCGTACATTAGACTTTTCAAACGGCTGTCATATAAAGATGAGTGACTCTCAGTTTCAATATAAAATCCAGTGTGAATCTAAGATCTTTTAGTTTTCTTCAGAATAAGAAATAAATTCTTGAAAATACTACAGTAGTAGTAGTGCTTTCTCCAACCATCTGTGTCTACTTTCCTATCCATCCATCCATTCGGTAGGATCACATGTCTCTCCATTTACTGTTTGTTTCTCAAGGAGAAAAATGATTTCTCAACCAATAAAAATATAATATTGATGGTAGTAGTGATGATGATGATAGTGAATGTGGCGATGTCCCCTCTTACTTCTCGGATTGCTAAAGATAAGTGAAAACGTGTGATGTGAATGAAGGGAGGCATATGGCTTTGGCTACTTTTTCTATTTTCTACATCCAAATCGGATTCCAATCTTTTTGGTTACTTACTTGCTGTACTTGCTACTCTTACTAATATGTGCTAAAGGATCATTTATATGCTTGATAATACTGGGCGGGCATAAAGCCCTTTTTTTCTTTTACAATAAGAAGAATCCTCCCTTCTTCCCCGACCCAAGATGTCTTCATTCAGAATGTGGAGAGAAATGGAATGCATGCTACTGCTGGCTAAGTGCTTTAAGATACCTTTGGTCCCCAAGTGACAATGACAGGTTTGCAATTGCATACGGTTAGGTTGTAGAAAATATTGTACTAATACATTGCAAGCTTGGTGCTTTCACCCTTCAATCGTATTCGTAAGCAATATGTATACTTTAGTACACCAACTGTATCAAATTCCATTCTATCTGAAATACTGCCAGTGGCAATAAGAGAAAGCGTGAATTAAGAAAGCCGTCAACCTATGTCCAAAAAAGCAGTTTGGACATGTTTTAGGTATCTTTGGTCTAGTTGGATGTGCATAGGTTTGTTTTAGGCTGATTGTAACCAGCTTTCTCATGGGTTTCTTTTTAGTACTTGAGCTCATTCACTTATTTTATAATATAAGAGCTCACACATTGATACCTGCTTCAATATGTTATTCTTGGCTTGACATGAGTTTCAATATCTAAAGGAAGAAAGATGTGAGCGTTTTGAGTAAAAATTGAAACGTGTTGAAATATTAGAAGGGCAGGGGATGAAATGCTTTCAGTTTTTTTCTCCATTTTATACGAAGGATGGGATTCAACCTCAAATTTTTCTATTTGTTTGCACCATGTTTCTTATTTTGCTGATAGAATGATCACAGTATAAAGTGGAGAGATCACGTAGGAAGAAACGATATATTATAATAAATTGTACCAGATACTTTTGTTGATATCATTCACATTTCATTCACAAAAGCACTAGATCTGACTCTGACTGAAGGGTGCAGGCAAGCAAGGCAGTCAAAACTGATAAGTAGAGCGAAGAAGGTTTCTAGGGAAGGGAGTCAAGAATGCAGTGAAAGGAAATCAAAATATACAAACCACGTCCACCCTACTCGTGATTTTGTATTATTGTGATATCATCATAAGTTTTTCTTGCTTTGTTCTGAAATTCTAAAAAAAATATTTTGCTAATCTTGCAGAAATTTCATGTAGGGATAAATTGTTTCATGAATGTAATATAAAACTGGATTGGTTCAATAGAAAGTCCTCGTAATAAAAGTATTTACTGTTGGAGTCCAACTACTTAGGGTAAAGTTGATCAATTTGACTACAATGTTTCATGCTGCATCGGGTTTCTTACTGAAGGTTAAATTCAGTTAAAGTTTATATTATGCTATGCTCCTGAGATCATTTTGTAGAGAAGTGATCGTGCGTCTTATATACTGTGGATGTTCCCAGACGTTCCCAGGAAGGAAGAGGAAGATAGACAGGAAATGGGATTTTACAGGAGGTTTAGTAGTTACGTAGTTTAGTGTGTAGAAAGTAGGTACAAATGTACACATTGAAAGAAATAATGAGAAGATGGTTTGGCCAACAGCGAGGAAGACGAAGTGGCTTGAGAATTCCAAGAGTGTCTGTGAAGCAATTAAACGTCCAGGAGATTTTTCATGTCAGAAGGTGACTGCCACCCTCATCAATATGAGGCACATCACCCCACAGCCAAGCCAACCCGCAGCTACGACTATGATATCCCTACCACAGTCACCACTCTGAGCCCGAAATGGACCAAACCAACACCAAAGGCTGGAATACCGTTTTTCCTCCTCTATGTATGTTCTTAGATACCCATTACAACCCAGGATTTTCAAGAAAACCCGAAAAGAGTCATATTTTCTTTCAATCTACATAAGCCATTCCGTCCCATGCTTCTAGAATTTTTAATACAGCTTCACTTGTACACCAACTGTCTACTACATCCCATCTCACACCTTGTAAGACGATTCTTCATCCACTTCCGTCAAGGCTCTTTTACACCTTTAGATGAAATGGAAATTGAGAAGGTGTAGTCCCACTACTACTACTACTCCTACGGTTCTATTACTGCCACTACATAATAATATTATTATTCAAACTCATAAGGGAAATCTGTGTGAAACTCTCTCTCTTTCTCTCTGGGTGGGTGTAGTAGCCTACACACTCTTAAAGGGTTTCTTTTTGCTTTCGAAGAAAATCAGAGCAACTCTCAGTAAAGGATATGGATGACTCTCATACCACAGCAGAGAGCCGAAGTTAAATTACTTATAAGGCTCTCACCTTTTACCTCGTCTAACATTTTCTCATAAAGGAAGATAATCCAAGTCCAAGGTGTATAAGTAATATGTCATCCCTGACTCGTGATCGTGTTTCTTACAATTCAAGGCAAAATGTCAAACTCAAAATTTCTTTTCTTTGGTAATATCAACTTTAGTCTTCCTACGCATATTCACCTAAATGGGAAAGGTGTTCCAAAAATTACAAAGTCAGGTTGGGTAATGATGACCCATCCTATCATGAGGTTTTAACGGTGTGTTGTCATTAATAAAAAAATAACACAGTGTAAAAGCCCTTCATATACAGTTTTGTAGAACAAAGAGAAATCAATTAAATTTTGAGGATATTATTATTCATTTCGGTAACTACCATTACATTATATAATGGTCTACTTAAAATATGGATATCATCTAACAAAAGTAGTATGAGTAAAACACATGTTTCATACTTTGTTAACTTTTGACTTTATTTACTTAAGAGAAAGGGGAATTAGGAATTAGTTGATGATGGGGAAAGGGAGATCGTCTACGTCTTTACTGTTGTTTCACTACTTTCAGAGTACCTACAAAGGGTTTAGCAGTGTATTTTAGTTGCAGTAGGGAATTTGATATGATGAACAAAATGATGATGAGAGAGAGAGAGAGTGAGGTGAAAGTGAAACCTTAAATTCTGAAATATACCCGGTTACAGGTTACCCAGTAAAACAGTTAGGAACTGGATGAAGTCAAAACACGGAAAATTTAATGATAGACACACAAAACATTTTTCTAACTTCCAAAAACTCTATTCAGATTCAAACTACACTCCTGGGCATTATGCATCCGTTTTACTTTTAAGCTTGTTATAAAACTTACAGATCAACCATATACACACATAGATATATACTATACCTACCTTGCTCAAATTATTTAGAAATATGTGAAATATACTTTCTCTCTTTTAAACTGCACCCACGGCCTGAGCTTGTATTGTGCATGGCATTTACGTTACGCAATGAAATAAATACGCAAGAAAAAGCAGGTACACAATGTACACGTGTGTATATTGCTGAAACTATATAAACTTCTAGGGATTCAGCAGTAGTTGTATTCTGCAACTTAGCAATTTCAAAATTACAAGTGATTTCACTAGCTGCTTATGCACTACGACAACACGCTTTGGTTACGTAGGATTGGTTTCATCACAGAGTGAAAGTTATTAGGGGATACTTAACACGGTGCGTCAGTAGTCAGATTAGGGTACTTCTTTTGCGTGCAAGCTGCAATATTTGATCTTCTAGGCTGAATGAAACCTTGCCTAATGGTCTCCCAACAGTCGTGTTATGTTTTAGGTACATGCAACTAGACCGTTCTCTATGGACCGGTTTGTGGCTGTGGCTACCCTCCTGGGATAATTAGGGAGTCTCTACTGACAAGATACAGTGGAATTTCTCGCTTGTTTAAATCTAACAACCTTGCACTTACATAACGATTTCATTTAAGGGGCAGTATACACACAGAATAATTTTATATGTAGTATAGGAATAAGTAATATATATACGTGGTTATGGATGAAAGTTTATTTCCTGGTTTCATTGACTTCCCCTCTTCTATGTGTTCATAGACTGAAAAGGTAATTAACCCATGAAAATAGACCTAAGGTGTCTAATTAATTGAATAATAATAGTTTTGATTTCGGCCTGCTTTTACAATGATTCCGTTCGACCCAATTTACATGTATATATAGGCATTCCAACACACAAACATGTTAGCTTATATGTATTGAAAACAAATCATCATGTGAAAACGAACTGTTGTCAACTTATGACGGTCGTATAGAACTAAAAGGGGTTTATCATATTAACTTTTCTGATTGAAAGTAAGAATTGAACATTTGCCATTTTCGGCTTAAAATTTTGATGACCAATTGATTAACTTTCAAAAAAGAGTGGATTTTGAGAGAGGTAGCGAGTTGCAATTTTTGGATAGGGACAACTTTTTTTGTCACGAATGGAATAAAAACTTGACATGCATGGCAGCTCAAGTAGATACTTTTACTAGGGAGCATTAGAAAAGCCGAGACGTTTTGCTGACAAAAGTTGTCAACTCTGAGATATCATAGACAGTGCTGTCTGAACAATTCATCTGATCATCAGGCTGATTTCTCAGGGTTTTTTTGCTAGACGTATAATAAAATACCTATTTTTTTACTTCGACTTCAACTCTCATTAATCATTAAATTTTTAGATTGAATAAAAGCATGAAAACCAATAATATTGGTTTAATCCTTACCCATGTCAAAGTCATCCAGGGAATCTGTCCTTCGGCTTCTGCTTCTCCTTCCTGAAAATTAAATATTTATCTATATATATAACTTGTTTTGTGCAATTGCCTTGTTTTCATCAAGTTTGAAACAAAATTAAATTATTTGAGACATAATATTAAAACTTGTGAAACCTTTTGAAGGTTTCATGTACGTAAACAGCTTATACAGAGCTTGCCATATTGGCTTCCGATTAATATATTAAGTTTCGGGATAATATTTATTATTAAAAGTTATTTCAGACTGTGTAACCTTGACCTCACTTGACCTGAAGCTGTTTACTTGTAGATTACAAGTATTGATTCTGAATTTTGTAACAAATGAAAGCTCGTAGTACTCTTTTGCGTACTGACTTAAATAATGAAATATCTAATCCCTAAGATTACTTTGACTCTTTTCACTACAAAAGGCATGATTAATTTTTAGTCCAGTGTTAAAAATATTTTATGAACCATGCGGATTCATTGAGCGTTGAAAATACTGCTGGTTGTATCACTGATAGAAATACAATATAACGTTGTAAACTCTTAAGATTAGTTAGATAATGTTTTGTCACATTCATTCACGCACTGCTAGAAAAATATTAGAAAACATATTTTAAGGTTGTAATTTATGACGACATAAATTTCTGGTATTAGCTTAAAATTAGCTACTAAAGCAAATTAAGTGACTAAAGCACTTAAAAGTATTCGGTAAGTAGTGAGTTAAGTGTTTCGGTAATTGATTTTTACTACCTTTTCAATAAAGTTAATACCAAAAGGGTTAAATAGGAGAAAGGGTTGAAGAAAGGCATTTGGCTTTATTTTATGAAAATGGCAAAATTTTTACGAGGATTTGAATAAGTATGAGTGGATATTATTATTTTCTCAGTGCAATATCCTATGGGTGGTTGAACTTGGGTAATGTTCTGTGAAATCAAGTTTAAATCGCATTCACAAGTCTCTGTCTGTTTCTTGAAAATGCATCTTACTAAAGTTTTTGCTGAGGGAACTTAACCAAGTCCTTCTCAATTCGATTCACTCTTGACATGCTGTGTTTTGTATTACCAACTCTGTCTTACTTTTGTTCCTTGAGATGTAACTCGGATTGCTTAGCATGAAATGAGAAACGATTTAAAATGGCTTATTGTAATATTAAGATTTTTAAAACTTTATCATGAAATAAACAACATAAGAAATGGTTCATAATAAAGCAGTTGTGAATTTATATTTAACTTTTGAATTCATTTTTTTCTAGGTTTCAAAGAAATCATTAGCCCTGCATTTGTTTATTTAAAAAACCACTACAGGTAGCGAGGTAGCAATTTTTGCTATGGGTTTAAAAAGAGGTAAATAGTTATATATGTGCTGATAATTGTGAGTCACAACCACAACGTTGATGGGAGAAAAATTCTGGGAAATCCTTTAATTCCACTCATGATTATCAATCAAAAGGTAATCTTCACATGACATAATTACATTGTTTATTATTGGAATTGTCTTCTGTTTTTCCATTCCCTTCACACAAACGTACCAAACTAGTGAGTACAGTACCCATGTAACTTCGTTATTATTAGCAAAACTTTTGGAGTCTTAGAAAGTTCCTTGGGTTTGGGACCTCTGGAAAGTATTTTTTTGATTGAACAGTTTTTATCAGGCTACTTGAGGAAAGCCATTTTGAGGCGGCTTCAATATTTTCTATTCTTTATTTTTGGAAAATGTAATTACCAGTTTCCTGAAATTGAATGATTATAATATTCATATATCTTTATTAAATATTTTACATAAGGTCTTATAGTCAATACTTTTTAATATTTAAACATATAATGTTGGCACACCAGAAAAATTCTAAAATTAAAATTCCGAAAAATATAAATCTCAATTTCATGTTTGAAACTTCTGTCCTTATAGTAAATTAAATTGTTGATCGTTATTTTTAGAAGAGTCTTGTTATTACAAATTTGCTTAACCATATAGAATTTCAAGTAGGTAAATTGTTTGAAAATGTGTTTCCAAACATTTCTCATGTTTCATCACATTTTCAAGCTTTATTATGATCTGATGTGAGTAATCTTTTTCAAATCACTTTTTCGTCCATGGAATGACAGATTAAATTAATGATGAGTAAACCAAAGAAAAGGCTACCCTTTCCTTCCCCTTCCTTCTTTTTCAAAGGTATGCCCTTTATATCAATGATGATAGTGATGATCATGATCTACTAGAAATGCCTGGCTATTATGTATCTAAAATATATGGCTGAAGCAAGGTGAAGGTAGTTCTTTCTATCAAGGACAGGAAGTTTGCTTTCTCCTGGCTCACTCAGCTTTCAATTCTTTGAAAACTCAGGGTCTCATCCTGCTTTTCACGTTTGAGTTAGTTACATATACCGTTTTACCTAATTCCAATAATTATTAAACTTTTAAAGGGGACCAATTTATTGCAATTTGATTGAATTATCTAAAAAATGCTCTCAATTTAATTTACAAGTTATCGTAATAATTAAGGCCGTACCCATCAAAGCAAATCAAAGGGAATGAGGGTGAATAAGGGCTGTTGGGTACGGTGAGGGCCGTACTTATCAAAATTCTGAGGTGTTTTTACAAACCATTCAATGTTAAATGTGGGGTTTGTTCCTTCTCTCTTTCACGCAGTTCCCATCCCCCAACGTTAACTTTTGGGTTTCAATAAATGGAAAACCATAACCATAATCTTGAAGGCATTCTAACAAAGCCAGTTAAAAATGGATAATTGAGCCGTCTTATTTAAATATAAACATCATTTAAGCCACCAACTAAAAATGTATTCTGAATACCATTCTATTTTAAAAACCAACTGACGGAATCACATAATAACAATTTATAACTTTGCGTAAAGATTTACATATATAGATACTTCTTACGCAACTGCCTTAACACGCATAAATCTAAAATATTGTCTACCTTCACTCTTGCTTATAATATTATGATATGAAAACCGTTGAGAAATCAGTAGTAGAGAAAGTACAATATAGTATACCAATGTTAAGAACCAAGTACATGATAATATACAGAGAAGAAAGTAGGAGAATTAGATTTTCCAAACAACTCGTCTGCTTTCTCTCTGTCAAAAAACATATATGAGATGTTGGATGGTTGAGGTTGAAATTCAGATGGGAAACCGAACACGTTTCTCCAATTTATCAAGCAAATCTCAAATTCTACAAATCTTCATAACAAATCCCTCACCCCCTGGCTTCAAAACCCAGAGAGACTCCTTTACCCATTACGTTGCATTACATTTACATACGAGAATTATTTGCATGCAAATGCCACTACTACTGCTACTACACTTCAGTTTAAAGAACAGAAACAGAGCCCACGTTTCAACGTCTTAAGTGAACGATAGAGCAATGATATGAATTTCCTTTACCAGTCATTATGATTATGATCTCTCTGTACTACTTTCACTACTTACAGATATATTATCATTAAAGTGCTCTTATCCCTTTACATACAAGGTTTTGACAAAGATGTTCCAAAAAGACTACCTTTGTTCTCATAGATTGTGAGGAATAAGGTATATTATGGATGCTAACGCCTTTGGCACACCTTCGTGTTGGCGAGTTGGAAGATGACAAATGGCCAAAGGATTAAATTTCTCATGTAATTTTGCCAAGCTCTTGTCAAACACAATATGCGAATTATGCCAAGACGCCAAGAGTAACCCTATTGCATTTCAATGTCGAGGACATCAAAGTGTGAATCAATGCCATTTAGTTATGCAAGTGTTATACAGACTAGTTCTCATAATGTGTATAGGCAGATTTTGCATACTTTTTCAAAGATGAGCCATAGCTTTTTTGTGAGCAGTTTTTTCTTTATACATTTCTTCAAGCATTT
>JAQGAA010000969.1:0-18068 GCA_034696425.1 Isotoma viridis | reverse complement strand
GAATATATAAGTGGGGACTCTGCAGTGGCTTTGGCCACTCAAAAAAACTTTGCATACAATAACACCTTTCCAGTAATATCACAAATCGCATCTGCAGGATATGCGATCGGAGGTGACTCAGAGAGAGCCCTTGACCTTCAGAAGCAATTTGCGGATGATATGCAAAATGTCATCGATTCTATTCCAGTTGCTGGTCACATCAAAGGTGGAGTGCATTACGCTATGGGTGACAAAGAGAAGGGGGATGAGGCTATGAAAGCTGCAAGCAGGTCTACTGGAGTCATAATTGGAGGTATTGGAGGATTTGCAGCAGGAGGCCCTGTGGGTGCGGTTGCGGGAGGAATTGCTGGGGGTGCGGCCGTTGATGGAGCTATCACTGGTAAGTTTGCTTATCGAGTAGAAGTAATCAATCATATGCTATGAATGCTAATCTACACTTCTTCCGATTTTCTTTTTGTCTACAGGAAGTGAGATCCTCATTAACAAAGACAATGCGAAGCCGTATGGATACATCACGGTAGGTGAACATGTTGCCGATGCAATTAACGGAAAGAGTAAAATCAGCGTCGATGAAGGATTCGACATTGCACTGCTTCCCGTTTCTGATGGAATTGGGGGGTATGCTGCAGGACGGGGTATCGGAAAGCCGTTAGGCTTGGACCGCATAGATGCTGAAGCAGGGGAATCAGCAATTCGCAAGGCAAACGCTAAAATAAATCCAAAATATGATGTGTTGGATGACAGCGTAAATTCGATTCGAGGGAGGTCAAACTATCTTGGTCAGTAGTCTTTGATTTTTCTAAAATTATTAATATTATATGAGCTGTCTATCCGAATGTATTATTACAATTAATGCTTTATTAAGTTTTCGTAGTACTAGTACGTACATAATTCTACTTTAATTATAATTATTATAATTATTTAATTCTATTTTAGATTTGGAGAAACATGCCTTGGATAATCGAGCTAACCAATTGAACCCAAATCACCTGCCCAGTGGGCCTGGACGTCCTGCAAAATATCCAGGACTAGGGACAAAGGCCGATCTTGACAATCATGCTAATCAACTCAACCCTAACAACAAGGGTTACCTTGATAGCCGAGGGCCTCCTCCTTCCAAAGGATTCTTGTTGATTGTTTGATTATGTTATCAAGATTATGATAGTCACATATTTTTTACATTGTTATAAGAATCATGTGAAATGCATTTCTCTCTATTTGTATAATACTTATATCTGATTAAATTAAATAAAGTTTACCTTTGGTTATTATTCGTAAGTTTAAGAAATAAATGCAATACTTTAAATCAAGCCAAATTTCCATTTGCCAAATTGCACAAATAGATTGCAGACACTTAATTGCTAATTGGTTCAATAAACCAAAATTAAAATATGTTACAAGGGCTAACAAAGTCATATTCAAATGTTCGGTGATCATTCAGCCCCAAGTGGTATCGGCAATGTGTACTTTGACCTGTTAGGAAAAAGTGCCAAAATACACAAAATGCAAGTAATGTTATTATTTCAAGAAAAAAGGTTTGCGTAACCGATACGGAAGTAAACGAAGTAAAATTGAAATTGCTAAAATCGTGAATGAAATGAATAGGAGTTTTTTATGAATCCATTATAACTACCATTAATTAATCTACAAACAGGAGTACAACCAGAGCAAGAACCTATTTACTATTTGTGATGTAGCTTTGTATAATTGATTAACCTTGGTACTTTTTGTCATTCATAAGTTTAACAAATAGCACATTATAAATATTCGGGAGCTGTTGTTAAATTTAATTATTTCCAGGCACTTTAAGTCTTAGGCCATTTTGGAATTGTTATCGATTGGGTATTAGTTTAAAGAGTATAACCAATTACATACTGTTTCAAATTCAAAGCTTCAAAAAATTTCCGAATTCTATTAGCGTCTAGCGAGCTAAAAACTTTCAAAATGACTTTGGACACAGGAATTCACAACACATGTTAAGTACAGTAAAAAAATCCAATTTGTTATCAACACGTGCCACTTGAAGCCATATTGCATTGAGATGAAAGACTGATATTAATTTTATATTCTTCAACAATGATTTTTTTTATTATTTCACGTAATAATGTAATGCCAAAATCTTATAAATATTAAATATGACTGCACAATGATCAATTTAAAACATGTATTTCCTTTAAACTTACAATTTGTATATTTAAATATAAGCAAATGGTATTTTCAAATTGGTAAAGTCTTTTTCTTATTTCTTAATTCTCAAGCCTTTTAATCTCCTTAATAATCATTTGAACTTGCAACTTACAGTTTAAAAAATAATGTACCTACTTCTCACGATTTGTTGTTAGAGGAGAAACAAACGATTTCCTTGGATGTTTTGTCTTCCTAAAATTATGATTTTATTTTATAAGTTTAAGCAATCTACAACGAAAATTTATTCCAAGTTTTGAAATTCAACCTTTTTGCTAAAACGTTATATCATGGTATTTAAAATAAAACAGTTTTCCTACTCATTTATTTTCTTGCAAAGCATAAAATACAGAATCAACATAAAATTAAATTACGCAATGTCTTACGCACAAAACCAAGGCTAGCCATAAAATTGATTTAATATCAAACCCAGAAACCCAATTTCTTATCCGCCTTAATATTTAATTTTAATAACAAACGTAACGACTTCTGAATAATTTGGAATTTATTGTATTTTACAATTGACAATTAAACTTTTACTAAGCTTGAATATTTATCTGAAAGTACTGATACATTGCTTTGGGAATAATGGAATAAACGTAATATTTTAGAAATTTCACAAGATCACACTTTACCTTCAAATTAATAATAGACTATTAAATATAAAAAAGACTTGAAAATCACACGAGAGTGTAACTACAAGGATCATTTAAAGAAGAAAAATTTAAAAATTGATTACGAAAAACAGCATTTGTCAAATACAAAGGACAAGCTATAATATCAAACTCACTATTAAAACTAATGAAATATGTAAAAATGCTCCAATATTTTCATGAACCAGTTGCACCACATGAGTCCTATTAATTTAGTTGTTTGAAGCATTTAAGTCTTTTAGCCTTAACCTAAAACATTACTTTTTAATTTAAAACATCTTTATATAATCTGCCAATTTAGTAAATACAATTTAATTCCAGTTAACAAAAAATTAAATCTCTCCTTTTTTTGGCATTAATATTCCTTCCGGATAGTCTCAAACGCATGTTTTTACGTCATGCGTTCTCATCATTAGCACACTGTTAAGAGAATCTTAAATGCTGAAACTTAATGCATGCAGAATTTTTTAATGACATAATTTAAGGCAGTTCTATCGTTATATTGTCGTCAAAAATAATTTCTTAATGTTTAAGCAAGCGATTAAGAAGCAAGAGGAAAAAAATTAAGAACTGTTAATTCTTTCATTAGGAATAACATTCCGCAGAGAAAAAATTAATTATATGAGAATCAATAACTTTAAATGTGGATTCATAAAAAATGGTCAAAATTATGAAGATTTATAAGATACAAAGTTGGAATATAAAGAACAGTGCATTTTTTAGGGTTCACTCAAGACGACTCAACTCCATTCATTCATTGAAAGACTGGAGTATTCAGCGGGTTTCGTCAATGTTATTTTTTTTGCAAAATAAAAATAAGGAAAAGCACTTGACTGGAAAGTTGAAAGTGTGAAGTGACAAAAATTTAAGGGAGATTTTTAGTCTTTAGTTGACACTGTTGACAGTGACAGTGACAGTTGACAGTCAGAGTAAAAAACAAGAAATTACATTAATAATCCATAAATCCATAAACGCCGTCACCAACTAATTCATAAATTGCCAGAAGCGAACAAGTTTAACAAGTGCATTTACATATTAATAATTTAGCAACTTTTTTCAGCAAGGATCTTTAGGTGATTTTTGCATGACTCATAATGTGTAATAGCGAATTGTGATTGCAGATTGATTGTGAATTGTATTTTCATTCCATATTTTCCTAAACAGTTTATAATTTGTAATGTTCAAAGTTGATTATTAATTGTAATTATTAATTTGTAATTATTGCTATGTATGATGTAATAATGAAAACTGCGCTGCATGTTGTGATTCTCTGTCTCATTCATTCTTGATTGTTGATTGTATGGATTGTATTGTTATTATTGTTAAATAATAACACAAAAGTCGGTGTCTAGAGTGAGTAGTCTGAGTAGAGTGTACTTAGGTTTCTGTTTTGTTTTTAGATGTAGATTTTGGATATGAAGTTGTTGTAAATGAAAGTCAAAAGTTGAAAGTTTGAAGTTGATACGATTACGATTAGTTTATTATAGTGTAGTTGTAAGTTAGTTGATAATCATAAACATTGTTATATTGTTAATATTGGTAGTACTAGTACATATAGTATGTAGTACTCAAGTACTCATTGTTGTCATTGTTCAGAAATTAAATTTTGAAAATCTCAGCACATCCATGAAGGGTTGAGTTAACTCTCTCACCCAGGCCCAATAATCGGTTTGTTGCAATAAATGTGAAATGGAAAACAAAACAAGAAAGACGTGATGGTCAGTTGATGAAAGTTTGTTGTTTGTGGTTTGAGGATTGTCATTCATTTTTGTGATGTAACTTCAGACTTGGTGAAGACAAGAAATTGAATAATGTCGTTACCAAATTGGTGACTGATTTGTTTCAGCAACCAGAGCCAGAATAATTAATCAGAATCCTAATTGTTCTTTGTTCATTGTTGATGGTGAGTTGGTATTATTGGCAAGCTATTTTTTGCCTTGTTTAATTTCTTTGTATCCTGGAGTTGTGAGTTGGAGCTGATATTGTCTTTATTTTTTGTCCCATTTTCAGAGTTCGTGAACTATTGGGAGTTTCGGAAGTAGAAAGTGGAAGGGACATCCGCGTCAGAGCTTATTTGATTTAAAAAGTGCCTAGGGTTACGCAGAGCAATAATATTACGGTTCAGGTTGGAGTAGGTCACGTCTTAATGAAATACAATTTACGGGTTACGACTTACAATAAATTACAAGTTACAAAACAAAGAGATCGAGGTCACAGGAAGCTTCCATTCTGATATTATTAATTAGCGATGCCTGCACTTGTGGCGTTTGGACGGCGATGGCAAGTTGCAAGTGATGACTTTGTCTTCCCAGGATTTATTGACGTTCTGATTCGAGTATCATGGTGTGTTTGGGACCAATTAAATGTCCAAGATCCTTAATTGGTTTTTGTTAGCATTGATCTAATCTGTATGTCTTACTTTACCAGGTTAATTGCTGGAAGTATCGTATATTGGAAAGAAGAAGCAAAACTAGGATGTCAGGGTGGGCACTTTATGAAGATTTATCTCACAGGAAATTGTATTATTCTTCTACTAATAGTTTTTGCAGATATTGCATTAGTACAAAATAGCATGAACGGGTTTATAATGGATAGTAGTGCTAGAAAGTATGTTCCGTCATCACTTTATTTCAGGTATAGATTCTTCTCTTCTAGTTTTACTTGACTTAGACTTTGAAAAACGTATTATTCGGACTTAAAGCATCACTTATTTTTATTTCCCGTTTTCCATTAGATTACTTCTTGAGGTACCTGAGCTGGGTTGGAATATCCTCGGGACAATATGGGTATACACGAGAAATATCGTTTGTGACGAAGCACCTGAGACGTTGTTTTATATTAAGGGTAATTGTTTACCTAAAGCAAAGCATTAAAAATTCCACTGTTAATTGATTCAACCAATATTAATTTTTATTTTTATTTCAGCTTTGGTAATTCTGAGTTGGCTCCTTGCTTTTATATTGATGATATTTATTGCGCTCGTTTTTGATCCTTTGGGATCCAAAAAGTCCTTTGAAGACATGGATTATGACCGATTTCAAGAAGGCATGATTCATGGACACAGTAAGAGTACTCGTGTATGGGAAAGGAGATGCAAGTTTCTTTTGTGTTCTTGCTTTGGAGGGGATGAAGTTCATAGACATGCATTTAAAGATGTTGGAAGTAATAACATTCGATAAATTAATTTTCAATTTTTAAACTACAAGGAAAAAATTGTAAATTACGCCTGATTTTTGTAGAAATTATGGCCTTTTTATTCAACGACGTGGATTTGGTTCCAACAGACATAGCCGCAGGGCTTGTTTTGATTAATTTAAGGGCACAAACGGAGGCTGGCGAATTAAGAAACATTGCGTCCCCAAGTAATCCGATATCTGCAAAACCAATTTTGGAAGAATCGGAAGTATTCAATCAACTTCATGTGCCTTGTGAATGGAATTCACCAGGAACCGTGTGCCATTTTATGAAATATGCCTTAGGATCGTATGGATGGCCGTGGTTTCTAGTCGCAAACCCTAAGAGTGGTATTTTTCGTCTTTGGGAAAACGTTTTATGTTGTGGTTGCTGCGTGTAAGTTTTTATTTTGCCGTATACAATTTTGTTAAAGGATCGAAATTAGTGGGTAACGATCCTTTTTGATATTCGACAGGTCTCATCCTTTTTCAGTTGAAGGGGACAACTGTTGTTTTTGTAATACATCTGCCTTAAAACAGACGACATCAGTTGAAGACAGAGATCTTCTTTATGCCTCTTTCCGTAATAACGTCTTTCAAACACCGTTTTTCGTCGCAGTCGATCACTCTACGCAGTCTATAGTTGTTGCCATTAGGGGAACTATGTCATTAAGAGACGTAATTACTGATTTTACTGCAGAAGCTAAATTACTGGACTGTGAAGATGTTCCACCAGGTTGTAAGGTAAGTTCTAGATCTATATATTTATTATGCATGTCTTATCATTTTCAAATGGAGTAATGTATTATGAAATAATGCTTGTCTATATTATCTGAAATTGTAACTGTATTTCTTTGTACCTGTCAGGCTCACTACGGAATGGCACTAGCAGCTCAGAACATTTTACAGAAATTAAACGCTCTTAGAGTTCTTGACAAAGCTGTTGCTGAGTACCCGAGGTATACACTAGTAGTGACAGGTAAGAAGAATGATTTTATGAATCTAAGATCATTAATATGATTTTATTAATGTTTCCAGTTTATGAGTAACATTTGAAACGATGTCTTAGGTCACAGTCTTGGTGCTGGAGCTGCAACGATATTGAGTTTTTATTTATATTCCAAATTTCCAAATCTTAAGTGCTACGCGTATTCCCCACCAGGTATGATTATTTCATTTGACTTTGCAGATACTTTACTCTTTTTGAACTATTCCCCTTTTTTAATAACCATGATAATGAATATAACATGAATGTTCCACAGGTGGGCTACTTTCGTCTGAAGCTGCCCAATTTGCAGAAGCGTTTACCATATCGGTGGTGATTGGAGATGATATTGTAACTCGTCTTAGCGTTCCGTCCTTCGACAAGTTTAAATATAAACTAGTCCGCTCTATAAAAGAATGCAAAATTCCAAAGGTTTGTGAGAATTGTTTCATAAATCTCTAAAATGAAACAACTTTAAGGTTAAAACTTATTGACTGACAATTAATTTTGTTTTTCAGTATCGAATATTAGTCGGAGGCTGTTGGTATTTTATAATGGGAGGAGTTCCAAACCTCGAAGTTCATAATAAAAGTTTACAAAACCCAGATCAAGATGAAAGAAACAGTGACACGGTTTTGCTGCAGCCAGAAAATGAGCAGCCTAATTATCATACTTATGTAAGGATTAACAAACTTTCACTTCTTATAAAATTCTTGAAACATTGTGAAATGAAGGATTGTGGTTATAATGTTTCTGTCCTCTAAACCTTCTAGGTATCTCTAGCAGAAGTAAGTCAAAGGCTTCAGCGCGAATCTGTTACTCGATGTCCAATGTATTTGCCAGGAAAAATTATTCACGTTACTGAACGACCCATTTTTGAGTCAAGGTAATTTCCGGTTGCCTCTATCTGAAAGCCTTTGATAACTCGTCGTTGCGTTTTTATTTTTTGTAGACAATTTATCTAAAATTAATTACTTTCTTTAACAGACCTGATTTGACAGATAGTGCAAGATATGAGTACAGATGGGCAGATAGATCTGAGTTTTCTGAAATCCGTGTAACACCTAAAATGTTGAATGATCACTATCCAGATAATGTTTACCGAGCTTTAGTTGACATTGCAACCACAGCTGCAGGTGCCCCCGTGTATTCTGTGATATAAAAAGCATCATCGGTGCTTTGTTTTCAGACCTGATACGTTCGTCCTGTATCAGCAAACAGATTAATTTCCTATTTCTCTCTACCAGTTTTGCAGGTTGCAACATGAAAAAATTCAACCATGACCAGAGGTTTGAAGTTTGAATCTAATTTGAATATGGATGTCTTATATCACATACCTATATAACTAGGTACCAATATAACAATTCCCAAAAGATATTAAAGCTAGGTTTGCAATCAATAACTGTAAGTATCATATAGAAATTAGATAAACCATGTTTGATCCGATTTTATTACCTTTTTCGCCTACATTTATACCGTGTAATCTCAAATTAGGTAGATTTTACATGTATTCGTTTATCGCATTAACGTATACCATAATTACTACAAAAATTGAGTTCTTGTAAGAGTGATTGATCCCTTTGTAGGAACCATAATCAGAGACTATTCAATAGAGATTTACAATGAAAGTTAAAAGATTTGTTATTAATTTCACAATTTTCGTAGAAGTAGCAGTCGTTTCATAGCTATTAATGTTCCTGGTCACCTGGTCAATTCGTCTAATCAGAATTTTCTTACACCTGCTAGGTCCAATGTATATGTCGTCTTAGCATACGTATACTTTTTGTCCATTTTTGTTTTGTCAAAATACCATATGGTCTAATGTCTAAAAACAATGTCGTACAGCAAACAAACAAATTGATCGACGATATGAAATTTTACATTGATGTTTGACTTCATGTCCAACAACATTTGTCTACGAAGTCATGAGACAATGAAAATATTGCGCATATAATACCGAATCTCTGCCAAAGTATTGTTTCTTGTTTTCAACTGAAGGTTAAGTTCCCTGCATTTTTTTGTCAGACCATACTATCAACTATTTTATTTTATTCTACAACCTGCCAGTGTAGATTTATGTGAGAATTGACAACTCAAACTAGGCAATAGATATTGTGTAAGACCATATGAAATAGTAAACTGTTAGACAAAATGATTCAGACGAATTGACATTAAATCACTTTCAAACATGTTATCGTTAAGTTCCACTTACGAATGTTTAAAGTTCGAATATTTGAAACGACCATGATGTACTAATACCCTGGTTTAATGTTTATTTAGTCTTCAGCACTCAGGGAAAATAAACTAAGAACTGATCGAAGATTTACAATGTCTATAATTTTTTGATACTATAAGAAACTCATACACACAAGTATCACCAAGTAATTTCCCATCGGGTAGATGCTATTTATGTTATATTTTGAAACTATTACTTTGTAAATTATTCATTTAGCGAATTCAGACAATTTTTATTCGTATACAAAATATAATTTATGCTTACATTTAACATTCTTCTTGGCTTTCAAAGGCATTTATATAAAATACATTTACATTTTTCTCACAATCCAAGGTAATTTTCCTTTTGTTTTAAAATTGTAATAATCATAATAAACTTTTGCAATAACAAGGAGTATAGCCAGAGCTAGGACTATGCTTAAAATGTCTAGAACATCAATAAGCGCTTCCCCATCTTCAATTTTGCACCAGTCTTCTCTCTTCATGTAACGAATCTGTAGATTTATTAGGAAATTAGAAAACATGAAACTTAAGGATTTCCGTAAGTCTTTTGTATCTCCTCATAATATGGGTCATTAAATGACACTGTCGGGTGCCCTATGAAAACGATCTACCTGTTGGTAGGCAAGTCATACAACGTAGAATTACTATTCGACAGAGATGCGAGATACGGAAATACTTATTACGGAAATTCTTAGGTTTTGTGTTTTCTAACATATTTGTTTTACTGAGAATTAGTAGTTTGATTGCCACCTTCCTTTTCCTAAGCATGCAATATTATAATGTTTAAAAAATCACTTACCGATTCACCTGTCTCAATGCATCGTACTTCATCTATATGCTTAATGTTTGATGAGTATCTCAGAAGCCATACCTGTGACGAAAAAAACCATATATCATAGTTAGTGTCATTATTTTTAAATATCCAAGTCCATTTAGTTTTCTGAACTGACTTACCTTCAAGGTTGAAATTGTAACACATTCACAATTGAAATGATTCATACTCAAATCTATCTGCAGGATTCTTTTATTGTGTTGAAATACATTTTCCAAGACATAAACTGGAACCTATATAATAAGCACGTCAATGCATTTTAATACATTTTAATAAGCTCTACCCCAAAGATTTTTGCAATTGAAAAACAACCCATGAAATGTTATTCACCTCAGTTATCGAATTATTCCTTATCGTGAAAACCTGGAAGCCATAAAACCATTCACACCCTTCTAAGAGATTGATGGATGAGATTTTGTTATTATCCAAATACAAGTTCATCGTATACAATTCAATGTATCTTTCATCTTCAACGAACTTCTTTATGGAAGTTATCTGAAAAATTACAAAAAGCAACATAAAATTCACTGTCAACGATGTCTTGATAATGATATGTCGTCTTCTATCATTAATTTCAAAATTGATAGATTTCGTCTTTAAAAAAATCACCAGCCTTACTAGATTATAAATAAATATATTTTTTTACATAGAAAAAAGGTTGATAAATATTTGTACTATAAAGGCTTGAGTTTGCGTTCAGAACGTGATAAAGCATTATTATTATGCATCATCATCATTTAATTTGATCTGAGTCTATTTTTATTACTAGTTTGCGAAATCATCTCGTTTGTCAGCTCTATTTTTGTAATCCATTAATTCTACTTATCACCATAATCCATAATCCCTCAATGCATATAATATATATCCTTGTAGTAAATAAAATTTTTCTTTTCATTCAGGGTACAAAACTATTAAAATGAAACAACAAGGCCATAACTTATATAAATGCTTTACGAATCCAGGTTTTATTCGGTTGAAACCTGTTTTTGGTATTAAAACCTTTCAAAAATCTACGGTTCAGCTGTTAAAAATTCCATAAGTTTTGTAATGCTTGCCTGTCTAGTCTATTCTGGTAGTGTAAATAGAAAGGGGTGGAAAACCATATTGGAAAGAATGACAGGGTGCAATTTTAAATGTGACAAGAACTTCTGTCTACTCATCATTTTTTTACATATTTAATTCTGTACTTCTACGTGGATGAACTTTGCATGGTAATATAATAACTTGTTCAGAATTCGTTTATCTACATCGATTGCTATCAAGTTTGCTGTTGAGATGCAATGATGTACTCATGAATACTAAACCGACAGGAACTATCCTCATTTAATGTCAATTGTCATTTGTTTATTGCTTGGCACACAGAAGCAGTGAAGCAACCCTTATAATAATTACTAAATAACTTCAATAAATTCCTACAATTATTATAAAATAAAGCTTTCACTTGCTATTTATGAGTAGCAGTTATCATTTTATGAATCGAATGCCAAATTTGACAGAAATTTGCATTGTATACTCTTTGTACTTGTCGCTGTCTCCTTTGTCTCATTATTACATCGTTTTTTGACATGTAATACTTATTTAGTACTTTACAAAATTATTTGTATATTAAAATCTTATAACAATGTCAATGAATGGTTTTAGTTGTGTCCATGACCTTTATATATGTACTCATAATTAATTATTATACAGAAGCAAAAATCAAACAAATTTTACAAACCTGATTACTACTAAGATCTAAAGTATCAGTGGGATGGGGTAGTTTATCAGGATCAGGAAAGTCTGTGAATCCTCTATTGGAGCAATTGACCGATGTCTTTGAATGAATAACATGATTTTGTTCCCAAATGTAGGCAATATCACAAGTGCAATTTACTTTGCACTCTTCTCGAACTTTCTACATTAGGAATTTCAAAAAATCAGCATAAAAGGCAATAAAAATTTAGAAAAGTATTGTAATAAACCACAACTGCCAAACTATTTAGACAAATCGTCCTTGAGACTATTAAGTTCTTTACTTTTTGCTTCTTGGTTTATTCAAGATAACGCAAGTCATTCTATTTTATTAGAAAATAGGTGTACTATCATAAAAACTAGGTAATATGTCATCTATATTTTTTATCATAAAGATAAACTCTTACAAAAAAGAGGAAAAAAGTAATAAAAATCTATCAACATAATAGGGCGTCTCAAGTCTCGCATCGGACATGAAAATGACCAATTATTTTTAAGATGACGATGAGTAAAAAAAAAACCTTCCACGTGTAGCCCCTAGGCCTAGCACAACATCATTGCAATATTATATTGCAAAAAAGGAACTTGAGTAAAGAATATTAAATGGAAAGTTACTGACAGGCAAGAGGCAAATTGAGACTCTGAAATAACAATTTTACCTTAATTAACCGAAGAACTTTCCAAATTGGCTTGGCCTTATTTTGATGCGGTGGTAAATCACATAGGGTTTGGTCCGAATGTAAAAGCTCAATATTATGGTCCTCCAACCAATACAGATCCGATGTACAATCTAAAGGATTACCTAATTTCATAATAACAAAAACGGATTAACTTTTCATTTCAAAATTTCAGTTCAGCCCTGACTCGATTATTCTGGTTATTGAACAGCTTTTATAAAAACGTCACATGCTATTATAATCTCAACATTCCAAAATCTCTTATTTGTTTAAAGTACTCGGTCGATATCCTCTTTATGTTCGTTGTGTACTAAAGCCTATTAAAAAAGTAATAAGGATGCATGTAATCTCATAGGACGTCAAATGTTTCAAGTTTATACTATCGTGACTTCTTACAAATTACAAAACTACACCATAATAACTGTCATAGCTAAATAGTATCTATTCACTCCTTAAAAAGCTTCTAGGTAGATAATAATAACAACAATAAAACCCGGATTTCATCGCTTACACAGTAATCCGTAATCGATACTTTCTCCCGTTTTGCTTTGGGACACAGGGAAATAACCACCAGACTGCCTACTTCTCATAGTTTTATTCTATATAGGACGCTCTAGTTTACCTTTAGTAAAGCACACATAGTTTTCAGTCATTCCGTCATGAAAATTCCCATATAAAACTCAAGAAATATAAAGTGTATCAAACTGGTTCACGATAAATATTTCAATTTCCTCCATAAAAAACCTCTAGCATCAGTCGTTTCATTTTTGATACCAAAAGTCTATTAGCCTATATCGATTGTTAAATATAGGTTATGGTGAATACAGAGTCAAATAATAAAAAATGAAACTATTTACATTGGCACGTGTTCAGCAAGTACTTTCTCAGCATATGATCTAATCTAAACCGGCTTTTCATCAAGTACAATAGTTTACCTAATACTATTTGATTACATGTTTTACTTTAATCCATAAAATGACAGACTGTTCTACTCTCTACATGTATAGTAAGACTTTTCATGCGTTATGTTTCACTTTGCAAAAAAAAACCTCATTCACTCACTTATCTCTAGAGTTCTTTTTCAAAATAGAATATTATCATAGTATCAAATTAACTCTGCAAACAATATTTTTTCTCCCACTCCCATGACAAAAATAGCATTTAAAAGAACCAAAAATGAGACAGCAAACAAGAATTACCTGAAATATCCATAAACTTTAGTAAAGGAACTCGATGAACTGCAATTTTCAGCTCTGACACAAAATTATGCGAAACGTCTAAAACCTCCAGGTTTGGAAAGATATCCAGAATCTCATTACTTATAGCATGGGATGTTAATTCATTCCAAGAGATATTTAAACATTTCACAGACTTCCAAAGGAATTCATTACCATTTGCATTATAATACAAAGCACTACCACCACCACCAATACTTACAGTCTCATTGTTATCATCACCATCATTATTATACAAATTAGAGTAATTATCACCAAAAGTTTTTGCACTCCTTGTAGTTGTACCAGTAGTCGTTGTGAACATTCTAGTTCTTTTATTAAAATGAACATTACTCTGTTCACCAGAAGAATTCTGGCTGTGTACAACTGTTTTATTATTACTCCTAGTTAAAAATTCTTTTGTACCTTTATTCCGAGCAATTATGCTCGGCAATGAGTTTGGACTATGATTTATACTTAAGTGAACCACATTGGGAAACAAATTATGTAAATCTTCCAGTCTAATATCAGCCTTTTTAGAGATATTCACAAACTCTGCGTATTGTACTGTCTCAAAATAATCTTCCATCTTAGGAAGGTCTCTTTTAGCTCGAAGTCCTTGGCAAAGTACTTTGCTCAGGGATTCATCCACGTAACAAAATTCATTAATTGGATAGTTGATTGGTGTACCTATTTTACTAATTATTTTATGAACTAAACTATTATTATAATTATTATTACTACTAATATTAATATTAAAACTAATATTATTATTATTCAATGTGTTGATTGATTCCACTTCATAAGAAGGTTGATGCTCATGTTGAAGATTTTCCATGAGTTGATTTTGATTAACGAGATGACTAGAAGACTCGGCCTTGTTTGGTATAAAGGTAGACACTAAGGTAGCATGATATGCACAAGACAGGTAAACGAGTATGAAAATAAACCAAGGTTGATTTCCATTGTTTTTTCCATATGATAATCTTCTTAAATATACATTTCTAATTTTAAACTGGGGATTCATCATGTTTAGTTAAATATTTATTAATGGAATCACGGGACGGCACACACGGGACACGTAGTAGGTAATTTATAATTATGAGTTAATGTAATGCTAATTACTACTTGTTGCAAAATAAATATTATGTATATTTATACGCAATATGTGTTCTTTATGTATTATATAGCATTTCTTTCTTATATAATAACTCCAAACATTTAATCGACCTCACTTTAGACCTCAAGGTGGTCCTTGTTTAGGGTGGTCATATTATTATTATACTTATCCTCAACAAAGTTTACCTGGTATAGGACATTATTATTTAAACAATGTTGTTATAAGTTATAAATTCCTCTTGACTCTTGACGTTTAGCTAAAATGATGACTGATGTTTGAATTGCATTTTTATTTCGTATAATAATATTTAAAATTCCATTTTATGTGAACACAAGACTTTCTTCATTACTTTATAAGCTTCATAAGTCTCTTCTATAAACTTTTCCAAGTTTATAAACAGTTTGGGTGTGATGTTTGCATTTGTTGTATGTTATTCCGTGTGAATTGTACAAGTGAGTTTGTGTTGTAGGCAAAGAAAATGCAATTTTCATGTTCACTCTTTATCCGATCCTGCAAATCTCTTTCCACTTGATTAGCCTCTTGAGTTTTTACTTTGACATAGGGAGTATTACCACTTCTTATCCATTCCTTCTTTATAAGAAAGTTTTCCTTCTCGTTGTTCAAGTAGAAGCAATTCCCAAAAGAGTTACAAAAATAAATACAAAGCTAATCAGAAGGAGAAACAAAGACGTAATAATGTTGTTTCAGAGTCCACATAAAGTGATGAAGTGATCTGGGATAACAAATTGCAATGCAATGCGAATTTTTCTTATTAGTCCAGTAGTAGCCAGGAGATGTTGAGAAACAACATTACTGTTAACTTGTTATTGCATTTGTATATCCAAAAGATGTGTAATATATTTAATGGTTTGCCTTGCCTTGGAATGACACATCGGCGTCACTAACGAAAAGACAATAAACAAGTCAAAGTATTTACTTAAATCTTTAATTAGGTACAGTAATAGTAATACGATTTGGTAAGGATGATGGGATGAGATGATGTTGGTGTTAGAAATAGTTAGATATTTTATATATGTAGAAATAGTATTATGGACTTTTTGCAGACAGAATTTTTTTCAAAGTCTGAAAACACTACTGGAGATGTATTGGAATTACAATAAATTACAACACGACTGGATAAGTCTCTTTATGGTGGTTAAGTCACGACGATTCGGATTGCTCCCTTGACAAAGATTTAAGATTTTCATAGGATTCTTTTTCGTCTATTGGCGATTATCCTTCAAACAAACATTGTATGATGGCCTTGGTTAGGTTGTGTATTAGTGTATGATATGACATTATGGCTTTTATTAGACAATACAGGTTTGCACTTTACTTGTTACAATAAAATATAGTATATGTTTCTTAAAAACTAAAGACGCTTGACCACTAGCCACTTTGTTCGACTTCCACGAATCTATGAAGAATGTACTTTATCCTTTTAAAGGTTACGAGAAGCTTTAAGGAATAAAATATTCAAGTAAAAACATATTATTTATTATATTACCAACTTTGCATACAAGATTTCTGCAATTAGCTTTAATTTACACGACCACTCTTAAATAATTATTCGGTGAACATGCCAAATTTTGTAAATTTCATAAAAATGTATTGATAATTATCACAATATTATGCAAAACTTTCGAATCAATTCTAAGACACAATCAACAACGACGCGTTTGATTAACTATTATAATATTGCACAATACTTATAAATTTGACACGCACATTTTTTTAATTTGACAGAACTCTTTTGTTTTCAGCTTGGACAGCTTACAACTTTTAACTTTAACAAAATGTCCCGTCCGACTGTTTGTTCAGTTGTGTTCTCGGCTCTCTGGTATAAATGAAAGTGTGTCAGTTGTGTAAATGTTAAAAAAAAGTGGTTGGTTAAAACTGAACTAAACCTAATATACCAAAAAGTTTAATATAAGCGAATGGGCCAAGTCAGGCCGATTTATTTGATTACTTTTTTTCCAAACAACACATACAGTTGAGATTGGATGGACGGATCAAATAATAATATTTACTTGTATCTCTATCTATAACTCCCTTTATACTTTTGAATATTTATTTATTTACTGATGAGATAAAGATATATTAAAGTCTCTACTTAAACACACATCCATCCCCTCTTAAGATTAGTTGAATGAGTTCTTAAGATAAGTTCAATTTACTCAGTCGCAGTTTAGTAGCAGTTGTAGTAATATTACACGCTAGTATTAAAAAATTCTGGATCAGAATTGGTACACAAAGTAGTTTTTAGTTCTAATCAGTGGCAATGGTACCAAATCCAGTACAAGTATTATTATACTTCGTTAAGTTCGAATTAGGTTTACAAAGTTCTCTCTCTGTTATAAGGACTTCTTCGGCAAATTGCCAGGACACCAGGACCAGAACACAGCCTGATGGAGATTGAAATGCTTTTTTTTTACTTACAATGTGCTTCTTACATAATTTTACTACAAGTAGCACTACTACTACTTGCTCCATAATGCTACGGTACATCCAAAATTCCACGTATATGAACTACCTTGGTTTTTTATACAAAGTCGAAACTCAAAACTCCAAAGAACCTGAGCCAGTACATATAGCTGAAGAACCAGTCGCGTCGTCTTTTTAGCCCTGTATACTTTTACTGGATATGATACAAAGCGAATATTATCAAATAGCATTAAATATTATCATCAGAATCATAATCATCAAATCTTAGAATGCTCTCTCATCTCATATCATATAATCTCATCCTCCTTTCGCAATAAAAGTAGTGTAGTCCCTCCATGCATGCATGTTTGGATATGTGTACAAAATCTTGTGTCAATTTAGTTAAAGAATCTCAATGATGATTGACCTTCGAGTAAATTGAATTGGATAATAGATGAATATTATAATAATTTTTTAATATATTTTGATATTACCATGTTAAGCGTGTAATCCCTACCTATCCTGTCTCACTATCCCCACAGTCTGTATTACTAAATATTATTACTACTAACTAATAATAACTAACTAACGATCTTCTAAAGCAGGGATATGATGATATGGATTCATTATTTAGGTCTGCAGCATTTTAACTTTTTAACCAGCATAAAATTAAATGAGTTGCCTCCTCCTGCTTATTAAGTAGCAAAGCTGCTTTATGCGAATGGTCTGGGTGTCCGTCCGTCTGTCTGTCCGTCTGTCTGTCTGTATACTCTCTAACTTTCGAACGGATCAACTTTTTTGAAATCTGATTTCTGATATGGATTTCTGAGGGTTATC
>JAQGAA010000968.1:0-18077 GCA_034696425.1 Isotoma viridis | reverse complement strand
AAAATAAGGATACAATAAAATTAAAGTAATTTAAAAAATTTTTAAATTGGAAAACGTTTAAAAGCCGAATTTACCTGTTAGATGAGAATTTAGCACAAATTGTGTGAATAAAGCATCAAGTTCATCATATTGCACCAAAGCTTCGTCATAAACTTCTAACATTTCCAAAACAAAAGCAAGTTCCTCCTATATAACCCAAAATAAATAAATAAAAAAGGTCAGAGGTCAATTTATAAATTACACAAATTCTACAAAAAACATTTAAATTGATTTTTAAAGTAACAACCTGAAGTAAAAAATAATGGCAAAAGTTCCACCCAATCTCATTCCGTTTCTCCCTCTGAGCTCTCATATTCTCTTCAAATTTTGTCAAAGTTTTAGAATACGAAGCGAGTAAAAGTTGTCTAATTCGATGGAGCGTGGAGTGAAGGGATTCCGCTGATTTTGAATCAAGTTTATGAGGATCTGAGAGACAAACGCAGCGTTCTGTTTGTTTCTGAGCGAAGTCATTTTTTATTTTATCCAAAACTGAGCTGCGAGGGAGGAGTTTATTAGTTTTTTTATTGTCTGCTGGTTCCACTAGAATTATTAGCCATTCTTTAATATTGCATCCTTTTACTGAGTTGAGCCAACTTTGAATCCCGTCTTTGGTTGTTGATCTGTATACTTCCACGTCCTGTGTAAAAAATAAGGTCAAGGGTCAAGGAAAGCCAAGTCAGTTGAAGTGAACATTTATATTTTGTAGACTTACAGCGCAATCAGTCCAATAAGTATGAAGCATGGGTTGATCAAGGAGTGAGGTTAGAAGCGGGGGTTCTGCAACTATGGAAGAGTTTGGAGTGGGTGTCGTATTACAGTTTTGGCTTTGTTGACTTGGACACATGTCAAACTTGACTTCATGGTCGAAGGGAATAAATCTTGGATGAAGATGAACATGTTTTGTTGTTCTGCCATACGCTCGTTTCCATTCTACTGCTTCTGTCCCGATTCCTTTTTGAAGAGAGGGCACAACTGATTGAAATACTTGCAGGTCTCCTGCGTCTGAAAATATTAAATAAAGGTCAATAATTATACTCATTGTTTATTAATTATTATAAACTAATGGACATTAAGGTCAATCTGCCAGTTCAATATACAACACAGTCCGACAGTCAACAGTTGACAATCAACAGTTGACAGTTGACAGTACTCCACAAATCTCAACAGACGCAAAATTGCATGACCTTTATCAAGCAAGTGACCTGACCTTACCTATGCTTATTTACGATTAAAAATAAAATTAAGGTCAAAGGTTACGACTTACAAGTGATAAGAGGTTTGTTATCCATTATAACCCTTGAGATTCTTTCCTCCAGCAGCTTTATTTTTGCTAAATGATCTTGTTATTCCGTATTTTTACAGTGTACAGGTCAGTGATGATTTATTCACATTTTTTATGAAACAACACCCCTCCTTTCCTATTTCAAAAAACTCTAATACTTTGATTTAAATTTTCAAAAAGTAGTTCATTTTTGAAAATGGCAAAAGTGTAATTTTTTGAATACACATTTTTGATAAATAGGCAATGTTTTTATTTTGATGTTTTTTATTCGATGGAATAAAAAAGGCAAACACCTTTTTTTGTATGATTTCTCTGAAGCAAAGTCAAAATTCCTTTTAAAATGTTTGAGTGTCCGTCACCTGCACGATATCGGCGCCATCCAAAACTAAATTACATTTCATTTTATTTCGCTTTATACCCCGTACACACACATCTAAAAAATCATTATTTCATATTTTAATTAATTTTTGAAACCGTGACCTTTGACCTTTCAGCTTTGTGTCAAGTACAAGTTTCAGGTCACCTAACGTTAACATGGGGCCTTCCAATACTCTTCAAAGGACCTTTCTCATTTTTGTAAGCCTTAAAATTTAACATAAACTCTTAGAACGTACATACATGAAATCTATGAACGAACGCTGATAATTAAGCCATTAAGCGTAAGCGTATCTGAGTTGTCAGCGTTTACAACGACATGTGTGTGTATGACGGTTAACTGTCAAAATTTAATGGAATTTGGATGATAATTTATTTTAGGGTTAATTAAAGTTTAAAAAGACCTGGTGGGTTTATGAACGGCCCTTGGCTAGCGTTTCCATGTTTTTAGTTTTTAGTATTAAACAAGGTTGAGGCATCGGGATATTTTACTGTCTTAAATAAAAATCATTATTCCTACAATTCATTAGGAATTCAAAATGATTTTGGTATTAAAATATAACTAAAGATGAATCTTTATGAAATTCTAGGCCCTTATCATAGGAATAATGAAGGGAACAGAGAGCAGCCCCCTTGAGGAGGATTTTCTACAAAATGATGTTGAAAATAACGAAATATTAGAAGGGGCAGATATTTCCTCGGATAAAGCATCAGATTGTTATGCCATGGGTTTCAATCCCCATAACCTTTTATGTTCTTCTTGTGACCTTTTGGACACCTATCAACTAAATGAACTTAGGTCAATATACATATTTTTAATGAAATTAATTTTAATTCCAAAAAAATAAATTTTAACTTTTAAGTCATAATTTTTTGTTTGTACAGAGTAAACTGTTTTAAATGCTGTAGTAAATCTACATTTGAGCCAGAAGAAGCGTCAAAATCAGACCAAGAAGTTAAAAAATATCCTAAAGCTATTTTAGAAGTTTGCAATTGCAAATTAAAATATCTTCCTCATCTTGATGGTAAAAATTGTTTGATTTTATAATCAATGGGTTTTAGTTCAATTTTCTTAACATTGTAATTTTTTTGAATTTTTTTTTTTAGATTTTTTGAAATCCGAGTTACGAGGAAAGTATCCAAAATTAATTCAAAAACATGTTGAAGGAGCTTGGCCAACAATATCTTTAATAAATAATGCTGGAAAAGTGGAAGAAACATTTTCAATTACAAAATGGAATGGGGAGACAATTGCAGATTTCTTGGAAACTTATCTGGTCTCGTTATAAAATACATTTTAATTTTGCTAAAGTCAACATCAATTGAATGTTTGTGAAAATATGCCAATATTTAAATAAAATAAATGACACGTGTATGCAAGAATGAAAGCTGTGCTGTCTGTAATGCAAATATAATATACAATAATGCCCGATTTTAAATATATTATTGCGATGAATTTTTTGTTAATTTAAAAATTATAATTTACATAGCATCGCGCATGAATAATAATATAATAAAACTTTCTTAATAATTACTATTATATAAAAATGTTACTAAAAAAAGAATGGGATTGTGCTGTATTAAATCCGCGTGTAGGGTACATTTTGAAAGCTTTTGTTTCCTGCAATTAAAAACAATCATGCAATAATGTTATATTATTACGATATGATTTTAATAGTTATATATTTAAGTATTTTTAACGATTTAAGAAAGTATATAATTTAACAATTTAACATGGAAGCCTTGAAAGGAGACGTTCATAAAATCAAAAATAGTTTTAATTAGCATCTGTTCTATCGTTTAAATATAAGAGGCATAATAATGCTATGCATACTAACTTTTAACTCGGATATTTAATTATTTTTAAAATATCATAAATAATTAATTTAAGTTGTGATTTGTGAACAAGCCTTTGATAGATGAACAAAAGAGAAAAAGCCACGTCTCTCCTCCATGCATGCACCAACCAATACCACCGGGATTAGTTGACAAACAAATAACAAGGTCTTAAGTATTATTTTTGCATTCCATTTCTTCAATTGTCTCTGTCAGTCTGTCCACATTTTGTTAACTTTTTTGTTACTTATTTAAAAATATATTAGGAAATTGATATTAAGTTTTGAAAAATGGAAGGGCTAAGCACTTCCATTTTTCTATCCCTTTCTGTCATTTATCTTATGGTAAGGAAACATAGCACAAAAACATTTGCACAAAATTGCAATGAAATGTGAAATGAAAGGAATCAATTGTAGAAAAGAGGAAATTAAAAATGTTGCTAATTTTTTGTAATATAATATTTAATGAATAGATAAATTACGTAAGGAGTGAGTTATCTGCTGAAGAATGTTCACAATTAGGATTCAATCGGAATAATTTACTTTGCTCAAGTTGTGATCTACTCGAGAAACATAATTTGGCCCTTATACGGTAATCTTTGAACCTTTGCCTTTTTAATACCAAATATAAAACACATTGACACTTATATTTTAATGTCTATTTGGATGTCGGCCTAAAATCCCTTGTGACATTATAATAATCCTAATTTTACTCTTGCAGAGACAATTGTAAAAGCTGCTGTGTTTCTGATTCCGAGGATGATGAAGGCGCTGCAAAATCTATCAAAAAGTACCCGAAAGCGAGATTAGAAGTATGCGGATGAAAATTGGGTAGCTTCCCACAGGTCCAAGGTATTCAAAACTTTTCAAAACATAATTTTAAAATTTCAAATTTGCATAACTTCAAAAAATGCAATAGGTAATTTTAATTTCTGATTTTGTTTTTCAGCTTTTGTAAAAAGCGACCGACCGGGGAAGTTCCCAAATTTCTCTGTGAAATACGTAGGAGGTAAAATGCCTGAAATCAAACTTCTAGAAGCAGATGACACTGTGGCTGAAACATTGTCAATTACCAAGTGGGATACTGACACTATTGTCGAATTCCTTCAAACTTATCTATCTACTCCGGATGAATTGGATGAAAATTTCATTCCGGATGATGAAGAGAGTGACAGGAAAAATAATGAACTTGAACATCAACTTTTGAAATATGTTGAATATTCATTATAATATATTACTTTTATATAAATTATTTTGTTCCGAATTATAATTAATGAAAGAATCATACAATTGTCAAAACTGTTTTCTGAGAATTTTTGTACCAAAAAGTTTATATTTCTGAAAATGATCGAAACTCCAATTATTTATGAAAGCTTTTGCCTAAAACGTTCTTTATGTCGGTGTTAGCTGGATGATTCTGTAGTTGGAAATGTTTCGATTGCTTTGTTTGTATCTTTTTTGGTTGGAAAATTCTTAGGAAATTGTTTTATTTTTAGTGTGATTTTTTGAATTGTAACGAGGATTTTGAAGTGTAATAATAAATTTAAAAATTATTCGATGAATAGAAATTCATGCAGTTCGCAGATTTTCAGATTTTGAAGATGTTTTTATTAAATTCATTAATAATTTAACTTGGAATAGTTTACGTGAACATTTTTAAGAAATGTGAATAACCATCATTTAATTATAGTTTAAACTAGGTAATTTAATTAGGAAAACTAAAATCTCACTGATGAACAGGAGAGATGATAATAATAATAAGTCTAAAATAAAGTAATTAATTCGTTAAGTTAAGCTAGGCTTAACTAACAAAAAACTAAACTAACTTAACATAAAAAAGGCAGATAATTAGATTTTTCATTGTATTTGTGTGCGTGAAGTTAGTTTCTAGCGAGATTGACCTCTGCCCCCACGACCTCCACGGAAACCACCTGCACCACCACGAGGAGATCCTCTTGGAGGCCTGCCTGCTCCACGAGATTGGCCTCTACCGCCTCCAGCACTTGCACCTCCACGGTAATTAGTGTCTACTCGAGGTGTCACATTTTTAAGAGCTTGCTGCAGAAACGTTAAAAGGGAATTCATTAGTATATTAAATTGTTAATAAGATATTTAAGAACTTGTATTTGTATATTTCAATTTAAAAAATATCTTACTTGTTGGGCTCCACGGCCCCCACCACCACGAGTAGGTCCTGGAGTTCCACGAAAAGCAGTTGGAGCTGGACCACCTCGAGTAGGCTGAGGTCCACCACGACCTCCTCGTGCACCACCTCTGCGAGATGTTTGTTGTTGAGGAGTTGGAGTAGAAGCCACTGAAGGAGTTGCCTTTGCAACTTGCACTTCCTCAGCTTTGTTATCAGCTTCGATTTTGATGGGTGCGGCTGGTCCATCTGCTGATCCTGTTACAGCGACTATTTCTATTTTTGAAATGTCATCAAGAGTTACGACAGGAGCTTCTATATCAGCAGCGTCTGTACTGTCAGGTTCCGGCTGTGAAGCTGCATTCGCTTCTAGTACAACAGCAGCGTCTTCTTCTTCTGGAGCTGTTTCAGTTTCAGCCATCGCTTCATCTTCAGGAATTACATCCTCTGGTTCATCAACCGCCGCTGCAACGCTGGTTTCAGTCACTAGTTTTTCATCTTCAGTCTCTGTTGCTACTACAGCACTTTGATCTTCTTCATTGTCTTCAGGGGCTACTTCTTCTTCCATTTGTTCATCTTGTGCAGTATCTTCAGCCGTTTCTACTTCGTCAGTGACAGCGTTTTCTTCGCCTCTTTCCTCTTCTCCCTCCACCTGTTCCTCATTTTGTTCTTCTTCACCATCCACTTCGTCTAAAACTACAACACCACTTGCCTCAGTAGTGGCTTCCCCATCTTCCCCTTCTACTTTAATTTTAATGTCGACATCCATTGCAGTTTCTTCATCACCTTTGGATTCTTCTGTTCCGTTCACCTTAACGTCTATGAAAACATTTATAAATTAAGAATTATTTTTCTTCCTAAAGACAAGTTTTGAATATTTCTAAAAACACAAATCCTCTAATTAAAAAAAACACTTACCTTTTTTCTCAGCAGCAGCCTTTTCAGCTTCCGCTCGTTTTTCCTCTTCCTTCTTGAGCTTTTCTTCAGCTGCCTTCTTCTCTCGTGCTTTGTGTTCACGATGCCTCACCTGAAAAAAACATAACTTGTAATCAAAACCCGTTTTAAAATACGCAAAGTTTATTTGAAGTTTAAATAATTATTTAAACTTCAAATAAACTTTGCGTATTTTAAAACGGGTTTTGATTACAAGTTATGTTTTTTTCAGGTGAGGCATCGTGAACACAAAGCACGAGAGAAGAAGGCAGCTGAAGAAAAGCTCAAGAAGGAAGAGGAAAAACGAGCGGAAGCTGAAAAGGCTGCTGCTGAGAAAAAAGGTAAGTGTTTTTTTTAATTAGAGGATTTGTGTTTTTAGAAATATTCAAAACTTGTCTTTAGGAAGAAAAATAATTCTTAATTTATAAATGTTTTCATAGACGTTAAGGTGAACGGAACAGAAGAATCCAAAGGTGATGAAGAAACTGCAATGGATGTCGACATTAAAATTAAAGTAGAAGGGGAAGATGGGGAAGCCACTACTGAGGCAAGTGGTGTTGTAGTTTTAGACGAAGTGGATGGTGAAGAAGAACAAAATGAGGAACAGGTGGAGGGAGAAGAGGAAAGAGGCGAAGAAAACGCTGTCACTGACGAAGTAGAAACGGCTGAAGATACTGCACAAGATGAACAAATGGAAGAAGAAGTAGCCCCTGAAGACAATGAAGAAGATCAAAGTGCTGTAGTAGCAACAGAGACTGAAGATGAAAAACTAGTGACTGAAACCAGCGTTGCAGCGGCGGTTGATGAACCAGAGGATGTAATTCCTGAAGATGAAGCGATGGCTGAAACTGAAACAGCTCCAGAAGAAGAAGACGCTGCTGTTGTACTAGAAGCGAATGCAGCTTCACAGCCGGAACCTGACAGTACAGACGCTGCTGATATAGAAGCTCCTGTCGTAACTCTTGATGACATTTCAAAAATAGAAATAGTCGCTGTAACAGGATCAGCAGATGGACCAGCCGCACCCATCAAAATCGAAGCTGATAACAAAGCTGAGGAAGTGCAAGTTGCAAAGGCAACTCCTTCAGTGGCTTCTACTCCAACTCCTCAACAACAAACATCTCGCAGAGGTGGTGCACGAGGAGGTCGTGGTGGACCTCAGCCTACTCGAGGTGGTCCAGCTCCAACTGCTTTTCGTGGAACTCCAGGACCTACTCGTGGTGGTGGGGGCCGTGGAGCCCAACAAGTAAGATATTTTTTAAATTGAAATATACAAATACAAGTTCTTAAATATCTTATTAACAATTTAATATACTAATGAATTCCCTTTTAACGTTTCTGCAGCAAGCTCTTAAAAATGTGACACCTCGAGTAGACACTAATTACCGTGGAGGTGCAAGTGCTGGAGGCGGTAGAGGCCAATCTCGTGGAGCAGGCAGGCCTCCAAGAGGATCTCCTCGTGGTGGTGCAGGTGGTTTCCGTGGAGGTCGTGGGGGCAGAGGTCAATCTCGCTAGAAACTAACTTCACGCACACAAATACAATGAAAAATCTAATTATCTGCCTTTTTTATGTTAAGTTAGTTTAGTTTTTTGTTAGTTAAGCCTAGCTTAACTTAACGAATTAATTACTTTATTTTAGACTTATTATTATTATCATCTCTCCTGTTCATCAGTGAGATTTTAGTTTTCCTAATTAAATTACCTAGTTTAAACTATAATTAAATGATGGTTATTCACATTTCTTAAAAATGTTCACGTAAACTATTCCAAGTTAAATTATTAATGAATTTAATAAAAACATCTTCAAAATCTGAAAATCTGCGAACTGCATGAATTTCTATTCATCGAATAATTTTTAAATTTATTATTACACTTCAAAATCCTCGTTACAATTCAAAAAATCACACTAAAAATAAAACAATTTCCTAAGAATTTTCCAACCAAAAAAGATACAAACAAAGCAATCGAAACATTTCCAACTACAGAATCATCCAGCTAACACCGACATAAAGAACGTTTTAGGCAAAAGCTTTCATAAATAATTGGAGTTTCGATCATTTTCAGAAATATAAACTTTTTGGTACAAAAATTCTCAGAAAACAGTTTTGACAATTGTATGATTCTTTCATTAATTATAATTCGGAACAAAATAATTTATATAAAAGTAATATATTATAATGAATATTCAACATATTTCAAAAGTTGATGTTCAAGTTCATTATTTTTCCTGTCACTCTCTTCATCATCCGGAATGAAATTTTCATCCAATTCATCCGGAGTAGATAGATAAGTTTGAAGGAATTCGACAATAGTGTCAGTATCCCACTTGGTAATTGACAATGTTTCAGCCACAGTGTCATCTGCTTCTAGAAGTTTGATTTCAGGCATTTTACCTCCTACGTATTTCACAGAGAAATTTGGGAACTTCCCCGGTCGGTCGCTTTTTACAAAAGCTGAAAAACAAAATCAGAAATTAAAATTACCTATTGCATTTTTTGAAGTTATGCAAATTTGAAATTTTAAAATTATGTTTTGAAAAGTTTTGAATACCTTGGACCTGTGGGAAGCTACCCAATTTTCATCCGCATACTTCTAATCTCGCTTTCGGGTACTTTTTGATAGATTTTGCAGCGCCTTCATCATCCTCGGAATCAGAAACACAGCAGCTTTTACAATTGTCTCTGCAAGAGTAAAATTAGGATTATTATAATGTCACAAGGGATTTTAGGCCGACATCCAAATAGACATTAAAATATAAGTGTCAATGTGTTTTATATTTGGTATTAAAAAGGCAAAGGTTCAAAGATTACCGTATAAGGGCCAAATTATGTTTCTCGAGTAGATCACAACTTGAGCAAAGTAAATTATTCCGATTGAATCCTAATTGTGAACATTCTTCAGCAGATAACTCACTCCTTACGTAATTTATCTATTCATTAAATATTATATTACAAAAAATTAGCAACATTTTTAATTTCCTCTTTTCTACAATTGATTCCTTTCATTTCACATTTCATTGCAATTTTGTGCAAATGTTTTTGTGCTATGTTTCCTTACCATAAGATAAATGACAGAAAGGGATAGAAAAATGGAAGTGCTTAGCCCTTCCATTTTTCAAAACTTAATATCAATTTCCTAATATATTTTTAAATAAGTAACAAAAAAGTTAACAAAATGTGGACAGACTGACAGAGACAATTGAAGAAATGGAATGCAAAAATAATACTTAAGACCTTGTTATTTGTTTGTCAACTAATCCCGGTGGTATTGGTTGGTGCATGCATGGAGGAGAGACGTGGCTTTTTCTCTTTTGTTCATCTATCAAAGGCTTGTTCACAAATCACAACTTAAATTAATTATTTATGATATTTTAAAAATAATTAAATATCCGAGTTAAAAGTTAGTATGCATAGCATTATTATGCCTCTTATATTTAAACGATAGAACAGATGCTAATTAAAACTATTTTTGATTTTATGAACGTCTCCTTTCAAGGCTTCCATGTTAAATTGTTAAATTATATACTTTCTTAAATCGTTAAAAATACTTAAATATATAACTATTAAAATCATATCGTAATAATATAACATTATTGCATGATTGTTTTTAATTGCAGGAAACAAAAGCTTTCAAAATGTACCCTACACGCGGATTTAATACAGCACAATCCCATTCTTTTTTTAGTAACATTTTTATATAATAGTAATTATTAAGAAAGTTTTATTATATTATTATTCATGCGCGATGCTATGTAAATTATAATTTTTAAATTAACAAAAAATTCATCGCAATAATATATTTAAAATCGGGCATTATTGTATATTATATTTGCATTACAGACAGCACAGCTTTCATTCTTGCATACACGTGTCATTTATTTTATTTAAATATTGGCATATTTTCACAAACATTCAATTGATGTTGACTTTAGCAAAATTAAAATGTATTTTATAACGAGACCAGATAAGTTTCCAAGAAATCTGCAATTGTCTCCCCATTCCATTTTGTAATTGAAAATGTTTCTTCCACTTTTCCAGCATTATTTATTAAAGATATTGTTGGCCAAGCTCCTTCAACATGTTTTTGAATTAATTTTGGATACTTTCCTCGTAACTCGGATTTCAAAAAATCTAAAAAAAAAAATTCAAAAAAATTACAATGTTAAGAAAATTGAACTAAAACCCATTGATTATAAAATCAAACAATTTTTACCATCAAGATGAGGAAGATATTTTAATTTGCAATTGCAAACTTCTAAAATAGCTTTAGGATATTTTTTAACTTCTTGGTCTGATTTTGACGCTTCTTCTGGCTCAAATGTAGATTTACTACAGCATTTAAAACAGTTTACTCTGTACAAACAAAAAATTATGACTTAAAAGTTAAAATTTATTTTTTTGGAATTAAAATTAATTTCATTAAAAATATGTATATTGACCTAAGTTCATTTAGTTGATAGGTGTCCAAAAGGTCACAAGAAGAACATAAAAGGTTATGGGGATTGAAACCCATGGCATAACAATCTGATGCTTTATCCGAGGAAATATCTGCCCCTTCTAATATTTCGTTATTTTCAACATCATTTTGTAGAAAATCCTCCTCAAGGGGGCTGCTCTCTGTTCCCTTCATTATTCCTATGATAAGGGCCTAGAATTTCATAAAGATTCATCTTTAGTTATATTTTAATACCAAAATCATTTTGAATTCCTAATGAATTGTAGGAATAATGATTTTTATTTAAGACAGTAAAATATCCCGATGCCTCAACCTTGTTTAATACTAAAAACTAAAAACATGGAAACGCTAGCCAAGGGCCGTTCATAAACCCACCAGGTCTTTTTAAACTTTAATTAACCCTAAAATAAATTATCATCCAAATTCCATTAAATTTTGACAGTTAACCGTCATACACACACATGTCGTTGTAAACGCTGACAACTCAGATACGCTTACGCTTAATGGCTTAATTATCAGCGTTCGTTCATAGATTTCATGTATGTACGTTCTAAGAGTTTATGTTAAATTTTAAGGCTTACAAAAATGAGAAAGGTCCTTTGAAGAGTATTGGAAGGCCCCATGTTAACGTTAGGTGACCTGAAACTTGTACTTGACACAAAGCTGAAAGGTCAAAGGTCACGGTTTCAAAAATTAATTAAAATATGAAATAATGATTTTTTAGATGTGTGTGTACGGGGTATAAAGCGAAATAAAATGAAATGTAATTTAGTTTTGGATGGCGCCGATATCGTGCAGGTGACGGACACTCAAACATTTTAAAAGGAATTTTGACTTTGCTTCAGAGAAATCATACAAAAAAAGGTGTTTGCCTTTTTTATTCCATCGAATAAAAAACATCAAAATAAAAACATTGCCTATTTATCAAAAATGTGTATTCAAAAAATTACACTTTTGCCATTTTCAAAAATGAACTACTTTTTGAAAATTTAAATCAAAGTATTAGAGTTTTTTGAAATAGGAAAGGAGGGGTGTTGTTTCATAAAAAATGTGAATAAATCATCACTGACCTGTACACTGTAAAAATACGGAATAACAAGATCATTTAGCAAAAATAAAGCTGCTGGAGGAAAGAATCTCAAGGGTTATAATGGATAACAAACCTCTTATCACTTGTAAGTCGTAACCTTTGACCTTAATTTTATTTTTAATCGTAAATAAGCATAGGTAAGGTCAGGTCACTTGCTTGATAAAGGTCATGCAATTTTGCGTCTGTTGAGATTTGTGGAGTACTGTCAACTGTCAACTGTTGATTGTCAACTGTTGACTGTCGGACTGTGTTGTATATTGAACTGGCAGATTGACCTTAATGTCCATTAGTTTATAATAATTAATAAACAATGAGTATAATTATTGACCTTTATTTAATATTTTCAGACGCAGGAGACCTGCAAGTATTTCAATCAGTTGTGCCCTCTCTTCAAAAAGGAATCGGGACAGAAGCAGTAGAATGGAAACGAGCGTATGGCAGAACAACAAAACATGTTCATCTTCATCCAAGATTTATTCCCTTCGACCATGAAGTCAAGTTTGACATGTGTCCAAGTCAACAAAGCCAAAACTGTAATACGACACCCACTCCAAACTCTTCCATAGTTGCAGAACCCCCGCTTCTAACCTCACTCCTTGATCAACCCATGCTTCATACTTATTGGACTGATTGCGCTGTAAGTCTACAAAATATAAATGTTCACTTCAACTGACTTGGCTTTCCTTGACCCTTGACCTTATTTTTTACACAGGACGTGGAAGTATACAGATCAACAACCAAAGACGGGATTCAAAGTTGGCTCAACTCAGTAAAAGGATGCAATATTAAAGAATGGCTAATAATTCTAGTGGAACCAGCAGACAATAAAAAAACTAATAAACTCCTCCCTCGCAGCTCAGTTTTGGATAAAATAAAAAATGACTTCGCTCAGAAACAAACAGAACGCTGCGTTTGTCTCTCAGATCCTCATAAACTTGATTCAAAATCAGCGGAATCCCTTCACTCCACGCTCCATCGAATTAGACAACTTTTACTCGCTTCGTATTCTAAAACTTTGACAAAATTTGAAGAGAATATGAGAGCTCAGAGGGAGAAACGGAATGAGATTGGGTGGAACTTTTGCCATTATTTTTTACTTCAGGTTGTTACTTTAAAAATCAATTTAAATGTTTTTTGTAGAATTTGTGTAATTTATAAATTGACCTCTGACCTTTTTTATTTATTTATTTTGGGTTATATAGGAGGAACTTGCTTTTGTTTTGGAAATGTTAGAAGTTTATGACGAAGCTTTGGTGCAATATGATGAACTTGATGCTTTATTCACACAATTTGTGCTAAATTCTCATCTAACAGGTAAATTCGGCTTTTAAACGTTTTCCAATTTAAAAATTTTTTAAATTACTTTAATTTTATTGTATCCTTATTTTAAAATTTCAGATACACCCCAATGGCTTCTATCCTTTCAACGTTTTGGAGATCGATGGCCAGCCTTAACTCTTTCCTCAAATTCCTCCATAGTTCTATCCCAAATTCGAGAAACAGTTCGAAACTCTTCCGTCTCCTTATTAAACTTTAGAAATTATCTTTTTGCCAGGCAGGCCGTATTGCTTGTAAAACAACGAAGAATAAATGAATTAGCTCAAAGGTCTTTAGCCTTTTTGCACAATTGCATTAACGAGTTAGCCATTCTAGATGTGGCTTTTAGTGAAGAAGGTTCCATTAGTTGTTGGGTGTTTGTTTCTTGTTTGGAAATCCTTGGAACTATATGCGGACCCCCTGCGGGTACGAATACTAATAATAATAAAACAACACTCACAATTGAAGAAGATCCTCTTGTAAATAACAATGGAGGAGATGTAGGAGCGAATAATGACAAAATTAATCAACATCATACTCAATCTTCTAAATCTAATCGACATCATCATCAACAGCAACATCATAATGCCATGTTGGCTACAGATTTCTCTGTACATACTGCAAGTTTGTGGGATTATGCAAGAGAAAAGGTAAATTCAAAATTTAATAAAATTTTTAAAAATTCAAGCATTTAACTTTTACATTTTTTGAATAGTTATTCGACTTGGGAAAACTATGCGGCCTATTACCAAAGAGTCAACCAAAAAGTGATCACTTACACAAAGTCATTACTTTAGCAGCTGGACTAAGTTCGTTTGAAAATTCTCCAATAACAAATGGAAATGGGAATAAGACTTCTGAGGAAAATCATTTAATTGAAGAATTACCTGAAGGGGAAACTCCAATTGAAAAACTCAAGAATGCTCTCTCATCTAAGCAAAAATTTGAACAACATTATTTGGTACACAATTTTGAAAAACTGTTTAAAAAATTCTTAATTGTTCCATATTCAAAACTTTAAAAATTATAAAAGAATCTCTTATTTAAATATTTACAGGAATTATGCGAGTTGGCAATGGGAACTTACAAGCACATTGGAAGACTTCGATCAGCTAGAAAAGTGGGATTGAGCTTAGCTTCATATTACATGGAGGCAGATGAGTTCACAAAAGCAATTGTATTTCTAACCGAAGCTTTAAAAACTTTTAAAGATGACAAATGGGGAATTCTTGTTATGGATGTTCTTCTTAAACTTGCTCAATGTTATAATGCCATAAAAGATACGGATAGGTATATAAGAACATGCGCCCAAATCGCTTGCTCGAAAGCTCTTAATGAAGAAAAAAGAAATTACTTTTTTGATGAAATGATGACTTGTTTAACTGAAATTGAGAGTGATGGTAAGATCAAGTTTTTTGTGGTGTAAACTTTTCTAAAATTTTGGTTAAAAAACATTTGATTAAAAAATAATTTTAAATCTTCCAGACCGATTCATAATCTCTCCAACAGAAGAAACCTTTGTAATAAACTCAGTTAAAATAGAATCCCCAGGAAAAATAAACCATAACAATTGCGAAGTAAAAGTAAGACTAAATCTAACATCAAATCTACCTCGACCTGTATTAAGTAATTCCGTGCAAATGGCTATTCTTCCGTGTGACCACTCTCCCAGTGTAATGGGTTACTCAACATCCGGAGCATTTCTAACTAATGTGGGTGCTCCCAACAGTAAAGGTGGTAGCACATCCACCTCCACAAAATTAAGTCATCATCATCAGCATCACAACAGTAAAAAGCGAGGCTCGGGAGATCCTTCTTCTTCCAAAGGGAATAAAGGAGATAATGCCAGTAGTAGTAGCAATGTTATAAATTTAAATTCTTCTTCGAGTAGTAATGACAATGTTGTAAGTGTAAGTGGTGGTGGTAGTAGTGGGGGAAGTAGTAACAAAGACAAATTGGTTCGAAAGGAAAGTACAACACCGTTGATGACTTGTGAAGACGAAGACATTGCCTTGGCTTTACTTGAGGTGAATCCAGCTATTCTTAAGTTGGATTTTTTTCAACAACTTGAAACTAAAGATAAACAACAGGATAAATCTGTTCAGGGAGGGAAACTCATGTGCCATGATATTCATCAGTCTTTAAGGTAACTATAGTGTAATATTATAATTTGGGCATTGAGTGTGGTATTTTTAAAAGGATTTTTTAAATTTTGACCCGTAGGAGAAAGGACAGCAATGTTAAAGGTGAAGTACAGATTTCAAAGACTGATTTTACTGAAGCTGCAAAATCTACTGATATTATTATTAATCCCGGTGCTAACACAATTCAGTTACATGCAAAGGTACCTTTCTACCACCTAAAGTTTAAATGCTTTTAAATCAGCTTAAAATCTAACTGTCGTAACCTTTGACATTTTTTCCTCTCAGGTTTCAACTCCAGGAACATACAGACTGGGTCAAGTGTCAATAGGAGTAAAGCATTTTGAGCTTTTGTCGCCCAGAATGGGATGTAGGTATCGATTCACTGTTGATCAAGAACCAGGTCGTATTGAACTCTCATCCCTTAATCTACTTGCGGGGATAGAGCAAATTATTAATATTTCTTTACACACTGGAAGTAATTATATTGATGAGGTTTGTTCAAAAATACTACTTTTTTAAATCAAAATTTTAAAAGGTTTTTTTTACTAATTTCTTGGAATAAAATGTTTACAGAATATGGTGCTATTAGTAAGATCGTCGATAGGATTGCAGCTAAAATTGAGTGAAGATTCCGAACTGTGTTCTGAATTGTCATTGCCATTGCCATTAACTGATTCTTTCAACACAGCCATAATTGATTTAAGGGCCAAGGCTGAGCTTGGTCCTCAGAAGGATAATTCTCCTATTGAACATAAGGTTAGTGAATATTCATTACAATTCATGAAATCATTACCGATTCTCTTGTTTATTAGACCCACTGTCTCAAAGAATAGAGCCCCATTTTTTAAAAGTTCAAACAATAGAGCCCCTTATATTTAAATACGGAATATACAGTGATTTATTAATTTTTATTGAAATTTTGATTAATTTTGTTTATATTTCTAGCTAATCGCTCGATGTCCATGGACTCTAGAAGAGAAAAAGCTTCCAGTAGTATTCGTACCTCCATTCATGTCATCCCACAAACTACATTCAGTAGGTCGGAGAAAATTTGTTCAAATTGTTTTGCAAGGTTTGTCCAGTACGGGTTTCACTGTTTTTCAACATCAACTTTCTGTTCAACATCAACATTCTGAAGACATTCCATTAGTTAATCTTAATCCACCTTCTCAGTCTTTAGTAAGTCTTTACTTTTTTACATTTTACTCCACTTCACTTAAAAGTACTAAAACAATATTTTAACTAATTTTGATTTAAAATTAAAAGGTTTTAAGCAGTGGAAAGAACGCGGTTTATATGTGGGAAGTAGGAGCATTGGATTGGGATGATGAGCATCCGTTAAGATTAGAATTTTCCATTAAGTTTAAAACAAAAGATCATAATCCGGAGCTTTACAAGTATTACATTTGCTTGCAGAGGTTTAAGGTAATTTTTAAAATTAAATGTTGCCATTTCCTAAATAAAACTAATGTATAAAAATTAAATTTTAAAATTTCTGCTTTTAGACCTTGTTCGAACTAAAATCAAAAATAGACCCTCACAAAGGAACAGAATTCTGTCGAGTTGGAAACATGTGCTCAATGATAATCGATATAACAAAGTTTACAACGGATGAGTCTCATAATTCTGTAATGTATGAAGTTAGAGCGGATCAGCACATGTGGGCTATTTGTGGAAGAAGTTCAGGTAACTATTTATAGCTCTAGGGTCTAGGAGTGCCTATTTTAATTTATTTTTATTAACTTTTAATTAAAATTAACCTCATAGGCGTTGTATCAATGGAAGGATGTGACTCTCAGCAAGTGAGTTTAGATGTAATGCCTATGACCGCTGGATTCCTTCCTCTTCCAACTGTCCATCTCTCCAAATACATTCCAGCCGATCAGAAAAGTAAGTTTTCAAACATCTTTGTCTTTCTCAAAAAAAATTAACGTATTTTGTTTCTTATTCCAGGTGGTAACTCAAGTGTACCGAAACTAGAGCCATTCAACACAGGTCAAGTATACAATAGAAGTAAAGGATGTCAAGTGCACGTGCTACCTCCTCCACAGTCTACTACAGGTAGTACTTCAGGTCTAAGTGGAGGCAGCGGTGGGGGAGGCTCTTCCCTTCCCATTACAAATAATGACACACATTACTAGAGCATTTTAAAAACATTCAACATTTAATATAATGTAGCAACAAGGAAACTCTCTAGCCACTTTAGAACTTTATCCCTTTTTTCTCTGTAAAAAATGACTCCTATCATAATCATGCCTAATATTCATCACACAATAGTAGTTGTAAACTTAGAGACAATACTAAAAGTAATAAGTTAGTTTGACAATGACTTCACACGACATTTAAAAAGAAATACTTAAAAGCGCAAATAATTGACATTTAGAGCAAACTAGGTTTAGTAAAGGCCGCTATATTATATTGACACACTTCCCATATGATATTCCAAAAACTGTAATATAAATAG